>JASCZW010004382.1:0-102994 GCA_034211315.2 Aedes japonicus
GACTTATCACTGGATTCTTTCCAATAACTGTTTCAAGTAAATAACGTTTGCATTGCACAAAAATGGACTTTTTTCAAATGTTGATAAAAAATCTAAGACAGATAATTGCTTTTGATAAATTTCCCATGGAAGATAATTATTTGAGCTACTTGCAAAAAAATCTACGGCGAGCGCTCCCGGCAGTTAACCGGAACATTCGCCATGGCGGACGAAAACATGCGTGTAGGCATGCTTTTAAGTTCATTCTTCGTTTTATTTATCACTTCCTCCTCAGTTTTCGTGACAAAATTGTTGGAGTAGATCTTAGGCTTCAGGTTGGCTCCAGAAATTCTCGATGGATGCAACTGGGAGACGTTGGGCGGCTTCGCCGACTTGGGTACTACATCGATATTCAGTCGCTCCATCTCCTCCAACAATCACTTCGAGTAGTGGGCCGACACCAGATCCGGCCAGAACACCATCTTCACCCTTGTGGTATTTCTTGAAGCACGACGCAACTACCGGCACGTATTTCGTACTATAAATTTCCCTGTTCACGGCCCAGTCCGGAGCGATAGAAGAGCGGCTTTGACATCCCTCCTCGCTGATTGTCAGCCACAGCAGCACCTTCTCGAGGAACGTGCTGTGTGAAATGAACTTCACCTCGGAGCGAAGGAAGTGCGTGGGGGAAGTCAAATGCGAAGTGCCCTGACAGTCGTTGTCATCCAGGGTGAGATGGTCTCGTCGTCCATCACCACCGCTACGTCACGATTCGCCGGGAAAACTCGAGTTGACCATCTTATTCAGCCGCAGCCGCTGCCTCATTGCCTGCAGCTCCGAAACCAGTGGACGCGACTTCCGATTCCTGGCATGTATGTTCATGTTCGCCAAGTACTTTCCACTAACTATAAATTAGAAGAAAAATTAGTAATCTCCATTTAATTCCAACTACCTTTGCTTATCTTCGACAGATACGCGTAGTTCGTCTACAATGTGCAGACTTCTTCAGTGTCTCGTACTAATAACTCGACTATTTGGCCGGTTGAAACGACCTCCCGGCCAAGCGCACGCAGCGATGTAGCCACTTTTCCCTCGGTCTTCCTCTTCAGCAGCCTTTGGAGCTTCTTGTCGTTCAGGGTCGTCGGCCATCCGGAACTGGGCTTCTTTCGATGTTGTGATTGTTGTCTAATAGTGCCAAGATGTTGTAGATGCCGGAACGGGCATATCCGGCGTCCACAAAGTGCCGCACGATGTTCGTTTTAGACGCGGAGTTGCTTCACCTTTTATCGCCATCACGGTTAGAGTTCGACTGATAGAGCTGTCAAATTTTGTCTGCTGACTCATGGGTTGCTATGATTGATGCTGCATGGGTAGTTTCGTCTGTGTGGCGCAAGCTAAACCCATGAAAAATCGGCCATTTTTGTCCATTTTTTTTAATGCACACGTTACCAGGAAGTGTGTGTCATATTGCTTGCTCCCTTATATCGGAGTTCTTTTATAGTTCCCGCAATAGAGTCCACAATCTTTCCGGGGTCAGGAAAAACCTTCACCGGATACCGTTTAGTAGAATTAAAGTTACCATAAATCATTTGAAAGACCTTGCATGAGGTCGCTGTAGCAGAATTTGATTTTCGTCGTGCAATCAGATGTGCGTTTTCTGATGATGTCTTTGTTGACAATTCTCACGCTATGTTTGAAGATTAACACCATATGTGAAGGGTTACACATAAAATTACAAGCGACCATCCTAAAGACAATCATTCGAAGTATCAAATCAAAAACAAACTAAGCGCTTCAACAATGTCTCGGGCCAGAAATGCCTCACCCCGAATCCCTTTCACAGAGATTCCTCTAATCATCCCAACGCCCGTGTAACCATCCATCATAAATATTTACACTCCTACTGTTCTAAACTTGTTCCAATCCAAAAACATCATCACAGTTATGCTATTCTGATATTCCTATTCCTGGTAAACCCTCGAATCTAATCAAGTATCCCAGCGAAACGCAAAACATATTTGGGCGATCACCAGCCATGGTAATGTATTATTGGCGCAATGAGAAAACTTAACAGCTGTGCCGAGGGTAATATGGAAAATGGAAATTCGTCCCAAGCTGCGAATGACGCACAAACCCACGGTACGGAGTGATGTAAGCAACCCTCGCAGCAATCCTCCCATTGGCCAAACACCACGGAAAAGCGGAAGCATATTTCCCTACCATTGTACTTATCTCCATGGCATTTGCTGCTCATGCTGGAAAAAATTTATGATCCTATTTTTTCTAACTATTGTCAACACTCTGGCTGCGAAGAGTTGGCCTTTGATGTGGGGTTTCGCACGATATTATACAGTGAGGAAATAATGTGATTGAAGTGGATGTATTTGATTGGGTTCACGGCTCATTTAACAGGTGATTTAAGCATAATGAATCAATGGACCAGTGTCAGCACAATGGAAGGGAATCCTAATGAACAAACACAATCAGGGCACTACTAAGGGACGTCCAGGAGCTCATGGCAATTTGAGCTTCTCATTCTCTTGTTATATCAGGATGGTATCAATGAAAATTACCCATTCAAACGGTAGGAAAAAATCAACTGTTGCCTGTTCCTCAACATTCAATTGACTCGGCGGAAAAACTCACCGATGTTTTCAACATTCAATTACGCCATCAATTATGACCCCATCAAAAATTAAATCCCATTATGAATGCAAACACTGTTGAATTCAATCGTGAATTTTCATTCCACCTGAATTATACGAATACCTACCAGGCTAGCACAGCCGATTAGTTTCCCGCCAGAAGACCAACAGGCAAACCTTTTCCGTTGTTATTCGCGCTGCAACGTCAATATGAGATGTAAATGTTGTTTGGGTTCCGGCGAAAAAAATTAAGAATTCCACCGAACCAACCCGACGCTCAGTGTGAGAAGAAAAACCAGCGGGCAAGTTGTAGTTTTTTTCCCGATGCTTCACGTGCGAATTCACACGCCATTCATCCTCCTCTTCACGGGTATCTCCGTGTAATAACAGCTGGATTCCGCCACAGACTAGAGCGAGGAATGTACGATGGACTAAACCTACAACCTAAAGCTCCAATTGGTACAAAAGGGTCAGCCCTTTTCGATTGCGAACTGCGAATGAATAATTATAGGGGAAGACGTAGTTCGCAGAAGTTAAATTCTGGTAAACTATCCCAAACAACATGCAAAGATGTTCGCTAGCAGTCTCTAGTATTTTCTCTTTTGTATTCTAAAGACTGTATTCGATGACATTTGGACACACGCAATTGATCGTAACTTTTTAGCGTGTGGGTAAAAATTATTGAAATTTTGACTGAATGTATTTCATTGTGTTGTGTCAATTGTGTAATGAGTTTCGTGAAAATCGGTCGAGTGATTTCAGTGATGGCTTCGAATGAAGAAATAGTGCGCCAACAAATTTTGGGCACTCACTTCGAAAACCCAAACGCTTCTCATCGATGGATCGGAAAACAGCTCGGAATCGTCAAAACGTTCAAGGACCGTAAGACAACCAAGCGGAAAAATGTTAGTGGCAAAAAACGTGGCACATCAACTCCGGAGAAGGCCAGGATGGTATTGAACCAATTTAAGCGTTATCCCAACATTTCGATCAGGGATGTTGCGAAAAAGGTGAAAGTTTCAGTTTGCTTTGTGCAGAAAACAATGAAACGTTCTGGATTACATGTGTACAAGGTCCAGAAGGCACCGAACCGGACAGGAACACTACGTCGCCACCTCCAAGTTGGCCGTTCCGGAGAGAG
Source organism: Aedes japonicus (assembly GCA_034211315.2). Taxonomy (NCBI): domain Eukaryota; kingdom Metazoa; phylum Arthropoda; class Insecta; order Diptera; family Culicidae; genus Aedes; species Aedes japonicus. The sequence goes on from JASCZW010004382.1 coordinate 3,766, forward strand.
TATGCAAGAAGAAACTGTCGAAATTCACCAAAAAATTCCTTGTCTGGTAAGCGATCTGCGGATGTGGCAAAATGAGTCAGCCCTTCATCACCTCTGGGACCGTCAACAGACAACGAATGCCTCCAAAAAAGACTTCTGCCCTTCTTGAGATCTCACGATGGCCCGACACTGTTTTGGCCGGATTTGGCATCTTGCCACTATGCCCGGCCCGTCTTAGACTGGTACAAAGATAATAATGTAGTTTTTGTACCAAAAGACGTCAACCCTCCAAACACTCCGGAACTTCGCCCAATTGAAAAATTTTGGGCAATCATGAAGGCAAATCTCGTTAAAACTCCAAAACTGATAGAAAATGAACTTGAACTAAAGAAAGTGTGGTTAAAAGTAAATAAGCAAGTCGGTCCTATCATTGCCCAAAATTTGATGAAAGGGGTCAAGGCAAAGGTGCGGGCATTTGGGTTGAGAGAATAGGTTCTATAAACTAATGATGTCAAAACTTAACCATTTAGTAGTAACTAGAAATTAGAAGAAAAATTAGTATTTTCCATTTAATTCCAACTACCTTTGCTTATCTTCGACAGATACGCGTATTTTCGTCTACAATGTGTAGACTTCTTCAGTGTCTCGTACTAATAACTCGACTTGTTCGAGTTGAGTTATTAGTACGAGACACTGAAGAAGTCTACACATTGTAGACGAAATACGCGTATCTGTCGAAGATAAGCAAAGGTAGTTGGAATTAAATGGAAAATACTAATTTTTCTTCTAATTTCTAGTTACAGGTATTCCACTAAACAGCTCAAACCCTTTAGGATTCATTTAGTAGTACTTTATTTCCAGCAAGATTGAAGAGAATCGGGCTCAAGGAAAATTTTTGGTGACCTATTTTGTGTGTTCAAATTTCATCGAATACAGTCTTTAGTTAATTGATGGCCGTTTATGAATATGTGTATAGACACAAAATATTTACGCGTACACAATATTATTGGAAATGTAATCAAGATCTAAAATCGAGCACTACTGATGCTGTGAGAACGCCAAGCTTCTCTATTCCATCGCATCTTTCAAAACTCTGACCTAATGATTTTCCACAACCAATAATAAGGGATATTAATCTCTCCTTAATCACGGATAGCAGCTGAACTACAGGACCACTAGTGAAACCTCCAATAGAAAGAACCCATAAAGACGGCATATGATAGCGAGTATGAACATAAATTGGAGACGATGTCCTATTTTTACACTGATTTTTTCTATGAAAGAGGAAATCTGCTATCAAGTTTTAACCTACTTTTCAGATGCTTCTTAGAAGATTGCTCAGATGTGTTTTGTTCAGCTAAAAACCCCGGGACCACTGCTACACTGAGAATGTTTTTTGTTAATTCACTTACGCTCGTTTTGTAGACGCAGGTTGGTCCAATTAAAACATACCTCGTAATTTTTGTTACTCTATTATAGAGACTTTCAGCCCTGAGCTGGTTCGTTTCTTCCCAAGTAACATCGCCAAACCCATCCAGCTTTATTAAGTTTTATTAAAGTTTTATGAAAGCCACTGGAAACAAATTTGGTTTTATTATGGTACCAAGAGGTGCCAAGAAGTCAGGTTTATGAGAACCTACACAGCTTCTTTGCAACGATCTTTAAACCTTGTCTTCCAAAGTGTCTTTTACTCCTATCAAAGGTTTTATTACGACTTTATGAACTCGTAAAATGATGTTCTGAACTGTCGTTTTAGGACTCATTCATATTATCTCATTATGGTCAGTTGAAAAAGCATTATAAAACCATTTTGCCTGCAGTAGTTGCATTAAACGGCCAATTGCCATTGAGGGAAGGAGTTACCAAATAACCAAATAGTTTTATGATAGCCATTGCAAAGATTGGCTTTTTGTTAAAACTGTGAATTTCTCAAATCGCCATATTGAAATACATGAAATAATTAAAATGTGGAAGAATAAATACAACAAATTTTAAATGTAATGCAAATGAACTGTACATCAGAGACCAATTTTGGCATTCTTCTAGATAACCTTATTGAATTCCCAAAATTTTCAGTAAATCTATGACTAATGTATCGAATATATTTGTTTTAATTTTTGGACGTAAGCTCGCATGATTTCCGAGCTCATCGTGTCAATATTCACTATAAAATTAAATGCTCATATGGTTTAGAGCATGTTAAACTGTAAAAAAAACTCGATTTGTTTTGGATATTTTGCTATCATACAAAATTTACCGCAACACTTGAACTTTTTTCTTTGATATTATTGATATATTTAATGAATCAGAAGAGCAGAGAATCGAACAAAGCAGAACAACAAAAACCAACCACAATAACACCGTGAAGTTTGGCAGCTGTGGCCATTTGGCCCTATGTTGGTTTTGATTGCAGCCAATAGGTTTTATGATGGTTCTCAAGTAGTCATAACATCTTTCACAAGAACATTTTCCAAATCTTTGTGGTCTTGTAAAGGTTTTATAAATTTGTTTTCACAACCGTTTTCACAGTGTGCCGATTTGTCCACATTTCGGCTTTAAGATGCATAAAGGAGGTGGTGGTGGACAAAACAGTTTTGAATGTAGTTTTGTCCACAAAGCAAGGAAGAGTGCTATACGGCTGGAATAAAACTAAATTTGTTACTTGGGTTATCTCATAAATTACAAGCAACATTCGTACCTTTTGTCATCAGCCACATACTTTAAGTACACCTTATTCTTACAATACACGAAACGATTCTCTTACACTCTTAAAAAAAAGCACGATTAGACCTTACCCACGATTTTGCTTTTTTTTTTAACATAGAACTACGTTTCTATTTCATGTACCGGGTATCATTTCAAAATTTTAAAAATGAGAGCGTTATACTAGAGTCTAAAAATTTTGAAAGCTAATAGCTCTCGTTCGACTGAACAGAATGACTTCGTTCATACCCCGTTAGATCAGAAAAACCTACAAATTTTTTGCATTAAAATTTTAATTAAGTGCTATTAATATAAGTAATTCAACATTTTACTAAAAAAATACATAATTTTGCTCCTATACAAATCTGCATAATATAAGATTGCATATGTAGTTTTCCCTTTCTGGATCTTCAAAAACGGGTAGCAAATGGTTAAAATTTTGCCGATGTCTGATTTTTTTAGATTAAACTCTATAATAAAAGGGTTTGTGTTCGGGATTTAAGGCTGGTATGCAGCTCAAAAGTAGTATCCATAAGTATAGAGCTCAAGTTTTGGTCACACAATGATTTTACAGTTGGAATTACTTCCCTTGTATGCAGCTGAAAATGAGGACAAACTACGGGCTGTTTCGTAACGTTAGTAACGCCTGCCCATGTAATCTAAATGGGGCTGACACTTTTCCTTGCGGAATAATATTCCGTCCGATTATTCCACTAGGAAAGCCGACAAGTCACCCTTACTGAAGCAGTTGTCAAAATTACTTCGGAAGAAATGGCAATATTACTTCAGGTCTATACTTGCCATCTGCATACTAGGCTTTAACCTATAATTCATTGGACATGATCAATGCAAAAATTGCATATAGGATGACTAAAACTTCGAAATCCATCTGCGTCAACTCGGGACATGGCAAAACTATTGGATTATCCTAAAAGTTCTGTGCCGCGAGTGATGAAAAAGTACAAGGAAACTTTGACAATTGCCCGCAAACTGCAGATCAAGCGTCGGAGTGTAGCCGTTGATCTTCAACTGCGTGTGAAGGTCATTCGGAAAATCAAGGCTGATCCCAACATCTCGGAGTATGATTTGCCCCAAAAAAAACTGAATGTCGACCACTGTACTGTGCGGTAAATCCGTCTCCCAGAAGGTTATAAATCTTACCGAGCAAGTAAACAACCCAACCAAGGGCTCAAATAACAAACAGTGGCCAAAAACTCGGGCCCGTAAGTTGTACGACCAAATTCTGACGAAATCTCGCTTGATCGATGCCTATGTTTAGATAAAGCATATTCAAAACAAATTTCAGGCCTTAAGCTCGACAAGGCTCCTACTCACGGCTACCGCTAAAATTTTTGTTACAGAAATCTGTAAAGTTTTAAAGAATTCAGCTAAACGTTTGGTAATCCGATTTAACGGATTTTGGTGAAATTTTACAGTTGTCTGTAAAAAATTTACCGCAATTTGTAAAATTTTTCCAAAATCCGTAAAATTTGATTACCGAACGTTTAGCTGTTGAGAATTCGGCAAAATTTAACAGATTTCTTTAAAAAATTTCTAAGTGTGTAGGTTACTGATAGATTCAAGTTTATTTTCGCGGATAAGTTCGCGAATAAAATCACGATTTGGCAAGGTATCTGTTCCTCTGGCAAGAAAACCAGAGTGTTTGTGAGGGATAAAACAATGAACTCCGAAGTGTACAAAAGGGATGTTTCTTAACAATCGGATTTTACCCTTTGTTATGTACCATGATGGTCCAGTTACGTTTTGGCTTGATCTAATCAGCTACCATTACAGCAAGGAAGTGCCACAATAGTATAACAATAATGGGGTCCAGTTCTTTCGAAAAGAGCTGAATCCACCTGACAGTTCCACAGCCAGTCATATCACATGAATGCATTTTCTGTTTTGCCAGGTGAGCTGGGCAGCGATATAAGAATAGGTCATTATGAAAAAGAAACATTTGGAACGCGATAAAAAGCGGAAGCTTTACACAATTTTGATGGAATTTGCTTCATCGTGTTATTCAGTACACTGACAGACGACTGTCATTTTTTATCTGAGTTAAAACATATTGTGTTAAGCAAAATGGAACGAATTGATAAAGATACTAGAGTTTAGACTATTCAAAGGTACTACGAGGAACTGTCTTGTAGAAATTGCTCAAATTGTGAAAAAATCGATGATTGGTGTGCACAAAATCATCAAAAAGTTTGCAGTAATGAGCATCTTGTGAACGATCTGCGGTCCTGTCACAAAAAAAGAAATATGTTTAGCTTCTGTTATCCGAAAAATCGAAATCAGTTCAACAGGTTGCCAAGAAACTGGGAGTATCCGTTGGAAATAACATCAGGACGTACAAGATGCACAAAACGCAAAAACTGAGAGCCGTTCAGCTGAAACGAGCTAAAGAGCGATGCCGGAAGCTTAATAAAATGTTAAGAAAGCGTCCCAATCGTTGCATTTTGATGGATGATCAAACATATTGCAAACTGGACGCAACTGCACTAACAAGGCCGCAGATTGTTGGGGAAAATTTACCTGAATGTAAAAGAAGGAGAACGATTGGGATGGAGAAGTTCCGCAAAAAAGTTCTTATATGGCAAGCTACTTGCTCGTGTGCCAAAAAAAGTTTACCATTTTTCACTAATGGGACCATCCACGGTGAAGTTTAACGCAAGGAAAGCAGAAAAACGTCTTGTTTCTTTACATCGTGAACATGTCCCCCACTGTTCTGGCCTAATCTTGCATCCGCTGACTACGCTGTTGCTATGCTGGATCTGATGAAGGACAGATCACGGTATCAAATTTGGGCAAACGGAGGATAAAGTGTATCCCACTTCAAATTGCATCAAGGGAAAAACGCTGCACAAAATTACCGATTGGGTATTTTTTCTTGAAAATTTTAGTAGAGGTTGTTAAGCGTGTGTGTTTTTTTCGTTGCATTTATATTCCTGTGAGAATTTTAAAAATTGGAGAAATTGCGTCAAACGAAAAGCAACATCGCGAATTTATGTTGAGCAAGCACCTGGAAAATCCTCAACTCTCTCATTGGGACATCGGAAAACAACTCGGAATCGTGCAGTCAACGGTGAGTCGTGTGATTCAACGTTACTACGAAACTCTGCTTCGTAGACCAATGCTTTGGTCAGGGATGTGACCAAAAAGTTGAATCTGTCCAAGTCTTTCGTTCGGAGAGCCATGGACCGGGAGGAACTGCATACGTACAAAGTACAGAAGGCTCCAAATCGAGTCGAACGGCAAAATACACGAGCCCTAAAACTGTACACCCAGATGCTGACGAGGCCTCATTGTCTTATCATAGAGCATGAGACTTACATCAAGGTGGACTTCCGGCAGCTTCCATGGCTTCTGTTCTTCACCGCTCAGCCAAGAAACACATGATTTGGCAAGCGATCAACTCATATGACAAACGGAGTGTGCCATTAGTGACTACCGGGACTGTAAACGGGGAGATCTACCTCACTACAGGAGCGTCTACTTCCTCTTCTGGCTGGGTCTAACTTTGTGCCACTATTCGAATGTTGTCCAAGTATTGTTCAAAGCGGAGTGGTGTGAAGCTAACGGGGTCACTTTCGTTCCCAAGGACATATGGTTATGGTATGGGGCGCCGTATCACGAAAAGGAAAACTACTTCTTCTACTAGAACCTAACGTAAAAATCAATACTGAATATTCCATCGAGCAGGTTTTGAAGAACCATCTGCTTCCTGATGCTTCAACGCTGTATGGGAATACACCTTGTTGTTTCCAACAGGACTCAGCTCCAGCTCACAAGGCAAAGAAAACGCAAGCGTGGTGCGCGGAAAATTAGCCTGATTTCATCACAAGCGAAAAATGGCCTGCATCTTCAATTTGCGTTTGCAATTGCAAAAAAAGCGTTTGCACAAAGTTATCAAGGAAAAAGGCGAGAGATTCGATTTGAATTAATATGGTTTATTTCTATAAAATGTATCTTTCAAATGAAAAATAAATGCTGCGATATGGTTGATTTGTTTTGTCGTAATCCCATTTTGATTTAGTGACGCCTATTGTGAGACACCCTGTAGGAAATTTTCTTTTTTTTTCGTAATACAGAGACAACAGTAACTATTGCACATAGAACCGTTTTCGAAATTGATTACTGATAAATAAAAAATCCGCGAAACAATGTGTCCTCTTTGTAAACCGAATAGTCCTTATGTCCCACCGAAGCCGGGAAGGATCTGAGAGATAGTTCTCAATTGCAGTCCGATTCAAACGCGCTTGTTCCATTTGTGGTCCTGGAGGCACCACAACGGAGACAATGAGTGTATTCGCATCTTCTATAAGAATGTTACGATTAGGTTAGAACATTCGACGCTGAGTATGATGTTATAGTCCTCACAGAGGCTTGACATTGTGACCCTATCAGAACCGGTAAAAGGCATGGTGGTGAGGTACTTGTGTTGTCACAAATACGTTAGTATCCTCTCTATCGGACGTTGAAAATGCTTATGGTCTGGAGCAATTATGGGTATGCATTACTGTACCTGTTATGGGTATGCATACTATGGTGGGCTGAGCATTCCGTGAGAATGTCGGACCACAGACAAGTTCAAATAATTTTTGAAAACGAACCGACGGAAACAAGAAGAAGAAGGTATGCAACGATCAAGGTGGATAAATCAAGTAAAATATGACCTGTGGACGCTTTGAAGACCGCGAGGCAGAACAAAATGGAGACAGTTTCTGTATACAACAAAAACCACCCCAGCTTTGGTCTGATTGATGGAGATGGAGATGTCTGCTAATCCTCATATCATGGACAGGCAATTCACTCGGTTAGTACAGTTGCAAATACAATGAACCGTCGGGCGCAACATACTCTTTTTGTTGACTACAATCAGCCAAATCTCATTTGGGTACGAAACGCCATGGGTATCAAGATTGTCGGCACAAGGCAGTCGTCTTTTTCGCACTCAAGTAAGTAATCATGTAGTCAATCGAGTTTTGATTGACGGTATGGCATTGTAGGGCATGGCATAGATAAATGCAATGAAGACCAAACATGGACGCATCCTTGATTTAGTCGTCAGCCAATAAACCGAATCAAACAACTTTAAATTCGGCTTTGAAACTTTTTAGGCACTTATTTATTAAGAGACTTTTCAAGAGAATAAACGATGGCTCGTGCCAAAGCACGGGAAGACACCCAACGAGAAGGTGGCCTATAGAAAAACAGGCGGGGAAAGTGTTTCAGTCACCTAATTTCAAACAATTTCGAGCACGGTTCTGACATTTTAAGAGCCAATATATTAAACCGTTGCGTAGGTATCACTATCTGGCAATCAGGCAAGGGTGGCATGCCAAACCAACCGGCCCTTTCCAGGGCCACTAAATTATTTTTCAAGAGTCAATCATAGATTTGTCCTTCATATATCAACCCCATTGATTTTGTTTTACTAAAAATGCTAGTTCAGCCCGGGAATTGAATCCACCCAGAGTTGGAATCTGTGATAATCAATAATCGTTAAATAAGCAATTGTAAAAACGCCTAAATTCGTACCAGTATGCTTTACTATTCTCACCACACGATCATCGCTGGAGTTGATTGGCAACAGATGATTGTCACGGACGGTGACGATTTATTCACAATCAGGTTGCTTTAACGTTCACAAATGGGCTTGTTTTGCAAAAGCATCGCCAAATGAGTTGGCTTTGTTGTTATTTTTTAACTCGTTCCGCTCTGTCATAACCAAACTATGGGAGTAATGCTAATTTTCTGTTGTGGTTTTTAATATCAATCATAAGTCCCAAGTTTTGATTGTAAGCAACGACAGTCACACAGTGACATTCATATGGCATGGTTCTCCCTATGACACGTGATTTCTGGTTAACGATAACAACTTGATAAGCTTATGCCTCTCGTTTGTGTGTGTGACGTAAGATTTTGCATCTCAGAATCCACCTCCTACCTCCAGCAATGTTTAGCTTTGTAGCTGCGCCTTCGCCATGTTTAATTATGCGAAACATCATTTCCATGACCAGAAAATGGGATACCACTCAAAACAAACAGAAAACTACTATTACCCAATTACCTTCGAAATGGTCTAACGCTATTCATTACGCTAATCATACAGCCACCAGGGGGGGAAATCTCAAAGTTCTCATCGGAAAACATCACTCCGTTACTAGTCCCCCGTTACGCAACAGATCAAACTAATTAAACCCAACACACCCACAGTTCTGATCCCTCTCCAACCGAGAATTCTCCAAACTACTAATCAAACACCTCTCGGCAGAAGCTCATAACCATCAGAACAACTCCTATTACATGACAGCACATCCGGAATAGGCCAAGCGAAGTGCAACTAATTAGACCTTCCCTGTGTGAATGTTAATCCGCTCGTTTTACATTTTCGGAAAGCCAAGACGGCGATGATGACTTCTTCATTTGCATAATTAGATCGTGCAAACGAGTAGTGATAAGCATGGAACTTTACAATCTATGTCACTATCCCGTCCCGCAGGTGAACTGGTTTCATAACCTCGCTCAAAGCTCTCCACCACTACACAGGTATCCATTTATGATTGCACAAATGCAAGCCGACATCTGTTCACGGTTGCCTCGCAGATTGAAAGCTCAGTACATGTTGTGTCATTCGTGAATTAAATTGGTACTTACCTTTGCTTGAAAGCTAAGCACTAGCACGTGGAAACACAATATCAGGACTCCTTTCATTTCACCGTTGACCGCTTTTGTTAAACGACAATTGACCAAAAATTGACCGGTCTCTTCTTCGCTGGACAGTTCGCTGCTTGATGGCAACGGAATGGAAACTTTAATTCCACAATGAGGATGATTTTCCCCCACTCGGTTGCTCTTCAGACTCAAATCGTTTCTCTGTTGATCTAGGAACTCGACCGCGGGGCATTCGTTGTCATCATACTCAGTGTATCTACATAGGTAGCGTGACTTGCTGTGGATAAACATTGAAGTGTGCTTGCTCATATCTCGTTATTTCGGAAGCGGTTCTACTTTCGGGGTGGAAGTGCTCATTGGATTACCGTGGATGTATGTCTGGTCCATCGTATTTCAATGTATGTAGTGCGAGATTACATTCACGCGGGACAAGTTGGATCTAGCTTGATTGACATAAGTTATCTTTTTTCTACAAATTTCGTCACTTATTTTTAGAGGTAAAAGATTCCAGGAGAAGGACGGAGTGTCAACCCGTCCTTTTGACTCATGAGATTGATATGATAATAAAACTTGCATGGAAAAAGATACTTGAACGCCTCCTCTGAACCTTCGTTTCCTTTTGCCTACGTTGCCTTCTAATTTGATTTTATATATGAGCATGATTAACCACCCGAAGTTGCTACCATGTTACTGCCAAATCAGCTGTTGTTATAAAGAGATAAAACAGATCATGTTTGGGGCTAACATACATCTTCAATGTGTAAAATCTGGTGATTCTAAATACCAGCATCGGCCTCGCCCGAATGCAGGTCAAATAAAGAAAAGGGTACTCGATTAATTGGAGTCTCGTGGTTACCACGAGAAATTACTTGGATTTTGGATAAAAGGGTTGAGTTAACAAAATGGTTTGTTTTGGATATCGATTCGCTGAATTCTTGTTTTTAGATAACTATCCATTTGCTGATTTTAAGAAAATGCACAAATACATGTTTTGATATAAGTACCGATTTAAACCAACGGTAAGACTGCTTTAAGGGTGGATTTTCTTTGCAAAGACATGGTTTATTTACAAGACGTTTAAGAGTCGATTTGTATTGATTTATGTCAACATTAAGGTTGCTGATGAATCTTTCACAAAATGAGATAGAGAATATTCAAGAATTCTTAAAAAAAATGTTCGAGATCCGATTTGAACCGATCGAAATCAACAGGAAGAAAGCTTGTGGAGCACAAGGAGTAATGGTGTTTTTACTCGAAAAGGGAAAAGGCAAGATAAATTCAAATAAACCGATTTAGACCAACGTTAAGGATGCTGTTTGTGCCACTGACAAGGTGTGATGGTGGTTTTTGATTATTAAGACAAGGTAAAATTGTAATAGCGGTTGAATGCCGATTTGGACAGATTTATACAAACAGTAAAGATGCATTTGCGTTCACTCACAAAGTGTGATGGTTTTTATAGGGAAGACAAGATTATTTGAAATGTTACAGGGTCGATTTGGACCGATCTATAAGAACAGCAAGGATGCTGTTGGGACGACTGTGGTGGATTTCCATTAAGAAAACAAGGTAACTTAACAACAGCCAAGCCAACTTGGACCGATTTATACCAACAGTAAGAATACTTTTGGGGCCATGTACGAAGTGTGTGGGTGGCTTGTCATTTGGAAGATAAAGTTAATAAAAAAACACGCTTGAAGGACATGTTGATCCGATTTTCCTTCATTTACTCCTGATATGCATGTAACACTTTACAAATAATAACGTTATGGAAATTGCAGGAGGGCTATTTGATAATTAACTTAAGGGAGTTACTGAAAAAACATCCAAGATTCGTAATTGAAACATACCTCGTTTTTCGCGGAAAACTATTATGACAAATGAATCCTGATTGGTTATTTTTGAATTGACGTTCGATAATTTTCACGGTGGTATAAAATAAAAACGATAGAGAAAATCGTTTTTTTTTTTCGTCCAATTTCTTCTCTTGCAAATGCAATTTAAAAACTTGAATTATTCTAAAATTGATAACAACTAGTAGAATTATGTGCGCAGACTTTCATTAACATAATCTAGTATCTCATTCAACTATTCCGTGATTCCAGTTCCAGATATTAATGGCAACCCTATTCTGCCTACACTCACCAAAGATTCAGAATATAAAGAGGAGAAACCTGATGCCTGAGAAAAATAAACGACGGGCGTGCAGGATTTTTCAATGCACGCTAAAAATGGCATCAAGTTTCAAACGACCATATTTTGATCGTAACACCCTTTAAAGCTCGATTCAAAGTAAATCTGGACGTACTGTTTAATGCACCACCACGACCCTGGTGGTTGGAACCAAAAACGTTTGGCAGACATTTGTTGATGTTTCATTGACAAAAAAAATTGTTAAAAGTTTATCTCGATTGATCGACGCATCTCGAAATTAAGGATCATGGAACTTGAGAAAAGAAAATTAATTGTGCACAAACATCTAGGAAATCCTTCATAGTCTGCCTCAAAAATAGTAACAGTGTTAAAATTCCCAAAGTCAACAATATGTCTTGTAATCAAACATTACAAGGATACTCTGAGTTTGGATAGAGCATTGCGCATCTATCAATAAAGTGACACTAGGGACAAAGAGCTGAGGAGAACGGTGTTGAGGTACGTGAAAGGTAACCCATGTGTCTTCATACGTGATTCAGCAAAGAAATACGATTCCAACCTTTCCACCGTGCGTAACACTCTTTCAAGAGAAGGATATAAGTCTTTTTGTACCAGTAAACATCCAAATCGCTCCCTGAAACAAAATTTAGGGGCCAAAAAGCGAGCACGATTACTATACAAACGAGTTTTGACGAAATTTGATGGCTGTATATGAATGGTTGACGAAACATGTGTCAAAATGAATTTTATAAACAAATCCCCGGACGAAAATTTAACCTGTAAATTGGTCGTGGGGATGTCCCTTCCAGGTATAAATTGGTTTTTGCTTATAACTTTGCTCGGAAACTATTGATTTGGCAAGGAATCTGCAGTTGTGGCCTCGGAACCAAGGTTTTCATCACATCTCACACAATGACGTCGAAGGTTTACATTAAAAAGTGACTGAAAAAGCGGATTTTACCCTTCATTCGGGAACACAAGACCAACGTTATGTTTTGACCTGATCTAGCCAGCTGCCACTACTCTAAGGAGGTATTAGAATGGTATGCTGCAAACAATGTTAATTTCGTCGCCAAAGAGATAAATCCTCAGCATTGCCCTGAGTTCAGACCGATCGAAAAATATTGGGCTATTGTCAAGCGAAAACTTCGAGGATGCGTTCAAGAAGTGACAAATGCACAACAAATGCGTTTAAAGTGGAATAAGTTCACCGGTACAGTGTCACCAGCGACTGTGCAGATCATGACGGCATCGATCACAAATAACGTGCGACAGTTCGTTCAAAACGGTAAAATGTAATAACTTGCTATAAATCGTTTGAAAGCTGAATAAATACCCTTTTGTTTGACGTTTTGATCAGCCGTGTATGATGTTTAGTTATTATCACTTGAATGTTTCCAAATTTACTTTGAATTGGGCTTTATGATAATTGTTCAGTGCATTGTCGAAAACTTGTTTGAAAACAGGATTTAACGAGGAGAACTTCCCGAAGCTCCGGTACCAAGTGCCAAACCTGCCGCTGCTCCTATCAAACCACCGCCAGACCAACCACCCGTCAGTCTGTCAGTCTTTCACGCCAGGTCCCCCTCTAGGCTTGAGCAATTCGGGTTGCAGTACCTCCACGCAATCACCCGTCGATGGACAACGATACGATTTAGAGCAAATCATCGAGTTCGGCCAAGAGCAGTACCGTCAACTACGTTTCTGCCGCTCGAAAAGAAACAGCTCAAAGCCGCCACAGCCGTGACAATGATGTTCATATTTAAGTATGGACCGTGAACGCACCATCAACATTTTTAATTGGAGTGCTTGTTCTACCGGGAACGAAATAGTTGAGTTGCGGTTCTGATGAAGGATGAGTTGCAATTACCCGGCGTAACAAAATCAACTGCCACATTCTTCCGAGCTTCCAACTGCAGTTTATCGACTCCATCGGATTTGAGATAAGATCGTCCGTCGGCCCTACCACCATCATTGCGGCCTATTGTCCCAAGCCAGCCAGTGCCGTCAACGGAACAACAACGGTCCTACGAAACGACATCCGCAAGCTAACTCAGAGACTGGGGCGGTTTATCTTCGCCGGTGACCTGAATGCGCAACACGAAACCTGGGATAACATTCAGCGAAACCCAAACGGCATCTGTCAACAGGAGGACCTGGAAAAGGGCCATTACACCATCCTGAGCCCAGATACTCCCACCCAGTTGAGTATATCAGGAGCCAACTCGACAATCGGCATCTTCCTCACTAACATGGGAAACAACATCGCCCAGACGGTCGTGCTCCAGGATATGAGCTCGGACCACTATCCGGTGGCCAAAGTTGGCTCCTCGGTCAACCGGCATCAGATCACCAGACGCAACTACTATCGCGCCAGCGTGGAGAAAATCCAACAACACGTTGACGACAACATCTGCAGAGCATCGAGCAAGCGATCTCTCAGGCCCAGAAGCAACATGTCCCAGTGATAGATTAGATGAGCAACTCTGTACCCAATGATAGACCCACTAAAAATTTGATACAATGGTAAACGCCACCTGAAGACAACAGTAGTGAACTAGTCTGCCTACCTTAAAAAGTCATTGCAATCAGATGACAAAAATTATTAAGGCCAGAATGGTGGACCTCGGAAATAACAATTTTGCCGACAAGATCCGGTCTCTCCCAGATTGTGCGAAGCCGTTTTGGAAGTTGACAAAAATTTTAAAACCTAAATCAAGGCCCGTTCCACCGTTGATCCCACTAGACAGCAACGACTCCGAAGCTCCCACAATCTTGGACAAAACATCGTCGGTCAACACGAAGCTGCCGTTAGTGATCTTGGAAACAACATGCATCTAAGTCCCAACGACTTCACAGAAGAGTTGGAGATCTTAGCGGACGAATTTTTGACCTATATAATAACCTCTAAGAACATGAGGGCCCCAGGTATCGATCACATCATGAACTTGGAGCTCAAGCAATTGAACCCCTAAGTTCTACGTGCATCTGGCGTTGATCTTCAACCAATGCCTGCGCCTTAGCTACTTCCCCTCGTATTAGACGTCAGCTAAAGTTTACCCCATCCAGAAACCTGGGAAAAATCCTTCCTCTTCCAAGAGCTATAGACCAATCTGCCTTCTCTCAGGAGTTTCAAAGCTGTTTGAGAAAGTGATCTACCGTCGGCTTCTTTCATCTGCCGACGAGCTCAACATCTTGTTCGACGAACAATTCGGCTTCTTGTGGTCGTTCAACAGTTTACCAACTTAATAGGGCCATTAACATCCTCAGACGGAACAAGTATGCAACTAAATCATCTGCCATGGCACTTCTTGACATCGAGAAGGCCTCTGATTATGTGTGGCATGATGGCCTGGTTTAAATAATAAAACGAAACAATCTTCCCATCTTCCTGGTGAAGATAATTGAAAATCATTTGTCGAACAGGACATAACGTGTTTCGATTCATGGTGCAGTTTCCGATGGGCAAGAGATCTCCACCGGCGTTCCGCAGTGAAGTATACTAGGTCCACTTTTGTTCAACCTTTTCACGTCGGACATACCCCTGCTCCCTGAACATGGATTCTGTTGTTGTTTACCAATGATATCACAGTCGTCCAGAATGGTAGGGTAACAATTAGAACGCTTACAGCGAAACTGCAGCGAAGCCTGAATGTCCTGCCAGAATACTTCACTGAATGGAAGATCTGTATCAACGCAGTAAAGACCCAGGTCATCCTTTTCCCACACTCCAATTTTCAAGACTTGTGCTGTCTGAGGATTATAAAATAAGCCTGGACAACACAACGGTAGAATGGGCCAATTCAGCTGTCTAGTTTGGCGTTTTCCTAGACAGCAAGCTTATTTTCAGTGAGTAGGTTGACAAAACTGTCACAAAGTGCAACGTTCTGTTGACGCTGATATCGATTGATCAACAGAAGGTCTACATTATTCATGAAAAACAAGCTTGCTGTCTACAAACAAATCATACTCCCGGTCATCGAATACGGCATGCCAGTCTGGGAGAGTTGCACAAAAACACATCGCTTGAAGCTTCAGCGTGTTCAGAATAAGTTCCTCATGATGTTACTTTTCACCCCTCCGAGAACAAGAACAACTGAGATCCACCATCTGGCCTTTTAGGTTACTCAAAGAGCGTTAGTTTATCAATCGGTACATAGCACACTGGCTGACATCGAATCACCAGATTTTCCGGAATCTGGTTCCGCCACCCTAAGGCTTTTCAAATTGTAGCTGTAGTTGTAGGTTAAGTAGGTTATCAAATTTTAACTAACAATGCCCCAAGCGCTGATCTGAAAATTAATTAAAACCATCATATAAACAAAGCTGAAGAGCCCATTGGGTTAAATATTTCATCTTATTATAGCTATTCATCAATTTTACCCTGACTGACAAACCCATCAAAGTCTTCGAGCAAATAAAAATTGAAAAAAAAACTGTTTCCGAACTCGGATCTCTTTCTAACATTTTAATTTTTTTTTCCCTGTTCGAGTTCAAACCTGCAAAATCCGCCGGAAGCAAATCGGAATGACTTGTTCCCGCCAAGTGAGTTTTATTTCCCGGAGTAAATCCCACGAATAGGTTTACACTTCAGGAAAACTGTAATTTTTTGTAGACTTAATTCCCGCCACGGGAATTCAAATCTCGGGCTTTATTCAAAACACACAGGCGCCCAAATCCCGTGACGCCTTTCCCGAACATAAAACCAACCTTATATTCCAAACAAACCGACAAACTACGGCGTCAAGGTTTTCAACAGTTGCTGTCAAGACACAGGTTTTGGGATCAAGGTAGGCTTTGAGTGTCATCGGACGTCTGGTTTGAGCTCTTCGTAGCGTTGTTTTCGTTCTTCAGAAAAGTGAAAATAGGGTAAGGGGATGTAATGTTAGCCTAGCTCCTTCATTCGGCCTATTTACCAGATGTGTCATTAATTTAGCGATAATCAACAAAATCATGTTGCTATTAGGATGACCGATGTAATCCAAAACAATTGAGACAACATTAATCATCTTATAGTTGTTCACTTCCGCGTGATTTTCGATTTCTTGAACTTTTGGAGCATCTTGATTTCACTGGTTAAGCTGAACAGATGAACTACACTATCTTCAAGTGATCCAAATTAGACTTAATTGAATCGATAAAGCAAACAATGCAGTATTGATGTGCAGAAAATAGGTACTTGTTACAAACTAACTGTTCACTTAGCTAACAATCACTAACAATGATTTTACAAGAAAATAGTAGACCCAATGTTAGGGACATATTTTTGTGTATGTTCCCAACTATGGCCTGTTGCATCGAAAACGTAGTGAAAAGGTTGTAATTGATAAAATTTCAAGTGGAAATGCATGAATTTGCGGTTGTTTGTATTCAAGTGGCTCATCTCAACACAAATCGAAGAGATGAAATCATTGCATAGTGAATTATAATGTTTTCATTATTGAATGGCTGATAAATCATATATGAATATCATTTAAGTGTTTTGAGGCAGTTTTACTTTAGTTTGTTTTGTGAAATGTTGTATTAAGTGAATCGAATACAGCTTACATACCTTAATTCATAAAATTAAAAAAAAAACCGTACAAAGACTGCATTTAGTAATAAATCCATCGAATGGGACGAAGTTGCATCCACGAATAGACTCAATTTGGTGCCTATAGACCGACATTAAATCCACATCCCTCGAAAGTTTATGGCGTTATAAAAATAGTTGTGTAACTTTTAGTGATACATGCTACCAAATGTCTTATCAAACTGATCTTTGCAAGTGTATAACTAGTTGAATCTTGCTTACAGTTAAAAACTTTATGAGTTATAATGAAAAATGTAATCGATTGTTGCATAATAGGCTGAGTCAAGGGACACATACCCTAGATACGTTATGGTGACGAAATTCGGATTGCTTATTATAAAATTTGAATCAGATTTTTGGTTGCTCCGTTGGTTGCTATTTTATCGGAATTTGTGTACTATTTTTCACGACTACGTACAAATAAGTTTACAAGCTTCCAGAAATATCTGATAGAAGAACGATAGCTGGCGTGATAACATGAAATGCCCACACATAGTTGATTCTGAAAAATGCATTAAATTTTTAGATGAATCCGAGTTCCACTGGTGTTTATGAGAAACTGTCGTCAAAAATAACAATATTGTATCCCGGATGATGATCCTTTGCTGGACCTAACTACCAGCTAAGTATTCTGTTCCGCACTTTTTTGACAATAACCTAGATTTTGATTGAAATCATAAGGCTTCACAGGCACAAATTAAAAAAAAATAAGACAAATAAAATTGAAATTGTTTCTTATGAACTGCCCATTAGATTCCGCATGGCTAGGGTCTGCTGAAATAATAATTTGGCCACTCTCATGGGGCATTCGGAACCTGTCTTTCTATGTCCTCGGATGTTATATCCTGACCTTGTTACATGGTATCTACAGGGTTTGGCAGAAAATAATGCGAAAATGTTCAAACTTGTGTATTGGGTTAATTCGTGTAGCTAGTGACTAATTTCTGTCAAAAGTGTATTTGTTTATGTTTACTTTCAAGTGCTGCATCCAAACAGTCTATTTGTTTTATTGCGAATTCGTCAAAATGTTCGCGAAAGAAGTGATCATCAGTTTGTTGCTCGCCCAGAAGAAGCCGAAAGAGATTGCCACGATGGTAAGGTGCCATTTGGCAACAGTTTACCGCATAAAAAAGTCCCTGCAGGATGGTTCTAAGCAGCGGAATCCAGGAAGCGGATGTCCGCGCTTTGCACGCACGCTGAACGTGATCAAATCGGTCCGTGCTAAAATTGCTCGCAGCCCGGTTCGTTCAATAAGAAAACTGGCAAAGGAAGCCAATATTTCGGAGAATCATCAAAGAAGACCTGCATGCATCTTCCAGAGCTAGAGTGAAACGCCGCTTGACTTGATTACGGACCGGGTCATGGAACTACGAGTGACTCGTTCCAAGAGATTGCTTTCCTTGTTGAAGAAGGAAAAATGATAAGCCTGTTCTCCGACGAAAAGCTTTTCCACATCGATGCTGTGGCCCGTTAATTAGCAGAAAATGGAGTACATTCCGGAAAAAGTGAAATTCAAATTTTAAACCGAACATCCGGCTGGTGTCATGATGTCTGGCTTGGTGGCGTTCAACGGTTTGAAAATGGCGCCTGTTTTCATTGATGCTGGAGTTAAAATCAATACCGAAGTGTATATCGGTATTTTGAAGGACCAAAGGTGAAGGCCAACTCCTCCGAGGACCAAAACGTTGTCAAATCGAACCAAACAATGCATTGCAATTGCAATGGTTGAACGATAACATGAAGTTTTGGCCGAAGGATTTGTGGCCCCCTAGCAGTCCAGATCTTAATCCGTTGGATTATTCGATTTGGGCATATGTTGAAGCATGAGCCTGCAAAACATCACACCCTAGTGTGAAAACCCTGAAGTCAATCATAACACGCACATGTCAGTCAATTTTGGAGGACTACGACCGAAAGGCATGCTCTGGCTTCCAGCGTTGGCTCGAGGATATTATTAATAAAAATTGAGGACACATTGAATAAATCGGTTTAAAAGGACTTTATAAAGATAACCGCACTGGAAAATGTTGATATTATTGCTTAAATGAGTTGAAAATTGGATTTGACAGAAATAAAACAAATTTTCGCATTATTTTCTGCCGCACCTTGTATGTACCAAATTTGTCATTAATTAAGCGATATTCAACAAAATTATGTTCCTATCAAGCTGACTGATTAAATACTTAGCAATTCGGTAGTATTGATCAATTGACTGTTGTTTACTTCCCTGTAATTAACGATTTTCTCAGCTTTTTAGACATCATGATTTCACTGTTTAAGCTGAACAGATAATCTCCATGTTCTTCCAATGATCTAAATTTGGCTAAATTGGACCGATAAACCGAATAATGCAGCCTGGATGTACAGAAAATAGTCACAAGTTACAAACTTACTATTCACATACATAAAATAACACTGATTTAACAAAAAAACCGTGGACTCAAAGTTAGGGACATATTTTGGCTTTGTTCCAAACTTTGAGTTGTATGTATGAGTTTCAATTGTATATTCCCCAAATGGTTCATCTAAACACAAATCAAAGGAACAAAACCTTTGCAGAGTGAATTATCATGTTTTCATTATTAAAATGTGTGAAAATGTCTTTAGTATTTCAAGGTAGTTTTAGTTTAGATTGTTTTGTGAAAATTTATGTTGGGTAAAACGAATAAAGCTGACAATGCCTTAAATCATAACATAAGGAGAAAAACCGTACGAGGTTGCATCCACGAATAGACCCAATTTGATGCGTATAAACCGACATTACATCCATGTCCCTCGAAAGTTTCTGACTTTATAAATGAGTTGTATAGCTTTTCGTGGAGCATACTACCTAGTGTCTTATTAAACGTGTCTGAGCAAGTGTATAACTAGCTAAGTATCACATACAACTGAAAAACTATATGAGTTATAATAAAAAATGTAATCAATCGTTGCATATAAGGCTGAGCTCAGGGGCACAGTTTGCTTATTATTTAATATGAATCAGAGTTTTGATTGCTTAATTGGTTGCTATTTTACCGAAAGTTGTTTACTATTCTTTACTGCTAAGTACAAATACGGTTACAAGTTTGTTGAATTTTTGATAGAAGGACGATAGCTGGCGTAATAACATGAAGTGCCCACATCAGTGTGATTCTTAAAAATGCATTGAACTTTTAGACGAATCCGAGCTCCATTGGTGTTTATGAGAAACTGTCGTCATAAATAACAATATTGTATCCCAGATGATGATCCTTTGCTCGACCTAACGACCAGCTAAGAATTCTGTTCCGCTCTTTTTTGACAATAACATCTATTTTTTTTAAATCATAAGACATCACATGCACAAATTTAAAAAAATAACACAAATAAAATTGAAATGGTTTTTAATTAGTTGCCCATTGAAACCATAATTTGGCCACTTTCAGGGGGCATCCGAACCCTGTCTTCCTATGCCCTCGGATGTTATATCCTGACCTGGTTACATGGTATCTAATCAATTATCTAGCTGCAAACTCAAGGATATTTTTTTAGAAATTAAGAGGTCAAATAAGTTCAATTTGGCGACAATACGATCAGCCGACACCGAATTTATCAGACAATTCTGTTCAACATAGGACTGTTTGCCATTTTCATATAATTCCTGCTTCAAAGATTATTTTGAGTATAATTCGAAGTTTTTGTATGTATTGGACAGCTTTAATAATATTCCCTGGGCACTAGCATAACCTTGTGGTAGTTTAACTTCAACTGCCAGGTCACAGGGCTGGTCTGTTTCCTTACTATTTTAGAAAAAAAAACACACTAGTGTTGCCAGATCATTGGTAATGCAGCCTAAAAATGCTTCTGAAGTTCCTCCAGTAGTTCTTATCGATGAACATTATGATTCAAAGACGGTGATTTATGGTCAACTATTTTCAAATTTTCAAAGTATTTTCAAATAGTTGAAAAGTTGCCTTTGATCATTTAAACTCAGTTGAAAAAGCTGAATAATTTATTAACTATCACGAATCAGCACACTTTTGGAAATCATTACCACATAGGGGAGCTGTTCTCTTATTCATCTCATGATCCACTATTCATACTTATCGGAAATGTAGGTTTCATGTATGAATCCATTGATTCCTTTTGTGATAGAGTTTGCTTACTTTTAACAAAAAAGGAAAATAGATAAAATTCACAATAAATAAAAAGTTAGAAATCTGAAGGTTTTGCGTCAATTTTTTGTTTTCAAATAGCACGAACTGAAAAGTGATGAGATGAAAATGCTATTGGTAATCCTAGATACTATACTTGTATCGAGGTCTTTTTTGGTGAGGTGATTTTGCTTATATATTTCTACCTACACAGTTTTCCCTCTCGTGGGTCAAATTTTCCAACCTTGTCGACAGTGAGAGGGCTTATCTCATGCTATTAACATGCATGTGAGGCCAAGAATTTGACCAGTAGTGAAAGTATCACATATTCTAGTCATTTTTTTACTGCCACGTCGTAGAACGTTTATATAAAGGCACTAACATCAGGTGTGATACTGGTGGGTTATCCCGCAATTCACTATTAGACTTCTTACTTTCAATCTCAGGGACACGACTAAAAGTACATTTTTCATTTTGGTGGCAACTTATGTTTTTGTTTTCCATTTGTTTTAAGGATTGAATAACCAAAATACCTGGTTTTCTAATGGTTTAGTAAGTCAATGTAATTGCAACATTTTCAAAGAGGGAGAATTTTTTGATCGGGATAAATATCTGACTGTTCGAAGTGAAGCTAATAGTTACAGAAAAGTGTTACTTATGTCAAACGATGACAGGCATCTTTAAAAGGAGCTGTACCGCCTGGATAATCGGAAGCGAAGCTCATCACATACTTATTTAAACTTTTGGGAGTATTATTAGAAGATAACGCAGTGCTGTGAGTAGGCAATATAGGCACACCATTGCAATTGAGGGTTGTCTAGAAGTATCATTTGCTGTATTAATAATGAATATTGTGCATACTCTTGTTGCAATAGTTCTTGAAGTTGATTTCAGTACTACAAGTTGTCAACATAGGCTACGCGAAATGACTAAATGTCGTCCCTAAGAATTATTGTTTGGTAATTTACATATCTTTTTGGAATCTAGTTACTACTTCATACGGCCTAGAGATGACTTCAGCACTAGAGACTTGATCTTAGGTATTAATTAGAGCTTCCATATTACGACTTTACTACTGAAAATTTCAAAATTACTACGGTCTAATGCTAAATACTTCAACTAGTGTTCAAGCGGCCAACATAGACTATTACTGGATGAATCTAGCTTCTGTCTTGATCCAACTCGTGTAAAAGTTGTTGGGGAGAAGGGAAGAGCAGCACATCGCGTTACAGCAGGACCTGCGAGGGAGAATATTTCCGTGTTAATGGGTGCCAACGCAGTTGGTGGAAAACTGCCTCCACTGATCGTGTTCAAAGCAAAAAACGTGTGGACTAGCTGGATGGCATCGAAGGAAGACGAGTTTCCTGGATTAGCTTACGCAGCCACGCCTAACGGATGGATGGACACGGAGACATTCACCAATTACTTTGAACGCCAATTTCTGAAAGTGATCCCGAAGGAACGACCAGTTGTTTTAATTTATGACGGGCATTCATCGCACACCAGCCTGAAGTTGATTGAAACAGCAATGCAGGAAAAAGTTGTGATTTTGAAACTGCCGCCTCGCACGAGCCATTTGCTTCAACCCATGGATCTTTCAGTTTTTAAATCTCTTAAGCATAAGTATGACGAAAAACTGATTGCTTGGCAACGTAATTGCTTTTAAGGTATTGGTCGTAGTAAAGGTGACATTGGGAAATGGTCTAGTCTTGACAACCAAACTGTCACGCAGCTCCAGCTACATACCCTCAATAACAAAAAAAAATTCTAGCTACACAGTTTTGAAGAAAAATACTGTTTTAGAGTACGCATAAATAATGGACGATTTTTTATGTCATCAAGTAGAAGTTTTGCTGAACAATTAAAGAAAAATCCGCGAAACTGGATAAAAAATCCTGTCGCGAACTAACGAAACATGCGGAACCAAAGAAAAGCCTCTAACGTAATTTCAAGCAAAGCAGGTATTTTTGTGGAACCATTCCCAACATATTGAAAGGTAACTGATTTTCACCGTCACTTACTAGCCTTTATCTTCCTACAGCCTAACACATCAGCCATTCTCCCATCATACCCCAATCCCGTAGGCAACGATGCAACATTGTTGTCACCTCTAGTGTGCACTAATAGTGTATCCTGCTAAATTCAAAACCCACCGCATGGGTACAAATTTTGCGAAGCCAATTTAACTATTCTCTGGTGTATTATGTAAGGTATGAGTTCTTGAACTCAGACTGGTGTATTGGCGCCATGCCCTCTTATTCACCAATAAAAAAAATTAAAAAAATATAAACTAAAATAAAATAAACTAAAATAAAATATAATGAAATCAAATAAAATAAAATGATATAAAATAAAATAAAATAAAATAACATTATATAAAATACACTGACATAAAATAATATAAAATAAAATAATATAAAATGAAACAAAACGGAATAAAAATAAATAAAATAATATGAAATAAAAAAAAATAAAATAAAATTAAATATAAGAAAGGTTTAATAGTATTTAATAAATTTATCATTTTTAAAAAGTCAGTTGTTTGAAATTTATGGTACAAAATAACAAAAGTTTTATTGAGCTCATCTAAACAAACATATGACTAGTTGAATATCATTTCAAGCCCTATTACCATAAGACATAAATTTATTAACGAAATGGACCCCTGCATATTCTAGTGAATCAAGAGACACATATCCGACGATCATTTTACTCCTAACTACATTCAATAAAGTTATTCTACATACTTGACATATTTTTTTAAAGATCTTTAATTACTTCAAAACGCATTAAATGTTTATAATTGTGGAACTGACTCAGGCCACAATTGCTGAATTACTGGGGCATAGACATAGCTACATAAAGCGTTTAAAAGAAAGATAGTAAGGAATTTCCCAATCGGTTCAACATCTGGAAGTAACTAGAAATATCATCAAGAATCACTAGTTTAGAGCTGAAATAAATATTTTCGCATTTATTTCAGACATCTGCAACATTTTGATCGAGTTGTATACGGCTTTTCGAAATGATTACTTAACCACAATCTTTCATAACCATACTTCCATTCAATATTCTCTACTGTACAAACAAACTTTATGTTCAATTGTTTATTTTGCTCCTTGTCACTGCTACAGATTGATCCAGACAGAACCAGATAACCGGTCAACCCAAAATGTTGAGCACCTCCACCCGAAGCTCGCTTTCCACTTAACCAACAAACCTTCAAAAGAACAAACTTTTCACTTCTCTTCTTTCACACGAGTGTGACAGCAAAATATACAAAACAGTTGATCCTTGCTTCCGGAGTTAATTAATAGCGTCAACAATAACGGTAACAGCACTTGCTATGTTCCCTTTGTTGTTGCTGCCGACACCCTGGTGCCAACTCGCTTCACTGACCATTTTCCTCACTCCGTAAAGCTTCTTAAAAAACAACTCACTTCCCTCAAATTGCACACAGTCCAGGTTCCAGGGCTTTCCTTCTTCGAGGATTGCTAAATCCCTTCACAATAGTAGCTTTTACCAGTCACTTCTTATCAGCCAAAATCTGTTTTCCAATTCAATCAAGAAGCTAAAAAGCTTGAAATTATTAATCCTTGAACGAACCACTTTTTCAGCCTATTGGATCTTTTCATTAAACGTTTCCTGTTCCCGCACACACCGCCGGAAAAAATCATCAACGTTTATCAGCGCATCACGGACGGTAGACGGCAACCACCAAATTCTTCACTCATCGAACTGCACTACTGCTTCGTAGATAGCACAGAATACAACGAACTCACAGTATGAAGCACTGGGAGTCTAAGACCAACGACAAACATCAACCCCTTGCTAAAGAAAGTTGAATGACGGTGTTTATGGTGGCTTTTCCGTTTTTATATTACACCATGCAGGACCGAACCAAGAGCATATATACAATCGGCAGCTGGGTTCGTATTCCGACCGAAAAGAGGCGCCACCGAAGAATGAGGGAGGATTTTGCGCGCCAACCATCAGCCTGTTGCTGCTGTTGCTCCCTCGTGGATGAGAGGACACACGAAGGTATAGCACACGTTGTTCATTATGATTGTATTCCCGTGATCCAATCGAAGCCGACGCTTCCCGCGCTTTACTGGGCCGAGAAGGGTTTCCAGAACATGATTCAATAAAGCATTCATGTTTGTGATACTCCACTATTCAGTCTTTGATTGGTTGGAACAAACATTTTCTCCAACTAATTAGCCGAAATTGTAAACAACATCACGGCAGTCCACCTGCGTAACGAAACAATGGGGTTGATTGTTCGCCTTCTTGTTGGTATTTTAAGCTTATTGATTATTACTTATTGCCTGCCCTAAAATTAGTATTTTAAATGCACTTCAACAATTATTTATGGGAGGTATTAGTATGACTCTGTGGCTTGTTTTGCCAGGAAGACTGCGGGTCCTCCCTTAGCTCAGTCGGTAAGGGCGCAGCTGGAAAGCAACACCATGCTGGAGGTGGCTGGGTTCGATTCCCGAATTTTTATGGAAAATTTCTCGATACCCTGGGCAATAGGGTATGTTTGAATTTGTTGCCACACAATCATACTAATGCAAAAATGGTACCTGGCATCGAAAGCTCTCAATTAATAACTGTGGAAGTGCACCTAGAACACTTAGTTGCGAGCAAGCAATAAGCTAATTGTGAAAGCAATAAGCTTGAAATGCTGCTGAAGAAGAACGTTGTAGACAATTGTTTGTCTACAACTTTTTTTCAACAAGTTCATTTATTTGTGCAGGCTCAATTGAATCAACTTTACAGAGTCAAGTTTTCAGATGTATTGATTTTGAAGATTTTTGATTTCTGCAGAGCAGTTTTTGAAGGAATGCTAGAAGCACTTTTTGTACGGACTGGACCAATTTGGAATCCATGGAAAATGTTGATGATGCTGTCGGTGGTTTCACCCGCATCAAAAATACCATTATCGCTTATCATATCCTGACTGATTCATGTCAAACTCCAAACGCACGGACAATGGATTACCAGTTGAGATGTTTCTACGTTAAGATCGCGCCAGTACAGCATCCGATAAGTGTAATCTGTTTGCTGAACACTTCAAGTTTGCTTTCAATGGCATCATGTCATCTCCAGCTGATGTTGAAAATGCATGTATACAGGGTGCGGCAGAAAATGATGCGGAAATTTGTTCTATTTCTTTCAAATCCCATTTTTAACTAATTCAAGCAATTATATCAACATTTTCGAGAGCAGTTATCCAGTTATAAAGTGCTTTAAAACATATTTATTCAATGTGTCCTCCATTTTTATTTTTAACATCCTCGAGCCGACGACGGAAGCCAGAGCATGTCTTTCGGACGTAGTCCTCCGACATTAACTGCCATGTGCGTGTTATGGTTGACTTCAGGGTTTTCACACTAGGGTGAAAACCCTTGTTTAAAACCGTGTTTCAACATATGCCCAAATCGAATAATCCAACGGAATAAGATCTGGACTGCTAGGGGGCCACAAATCCTTCGGCAAAAACTTCATGTTGGGTTCGATTGAACGTATGACACGGCGCTCCATCCTGCTGTAGGACAACGTTTTAGTCCTCGGACAAGTTGGCCTTCACCCAGGGAAGCACTTGGTCCTTTAAAATACCGATATACACTTCGGTATTGATTTTAAATCCAGCATAAATGAAAACAGGCGACATTTTCAAACCGTTAGACGCCACCAAGCCAAACATCATGACACCAGCCGGATGTTTGGTTTGAAATTTGAATTTCACTTTTTCCGGAACGTTCTCCATTTTCTGCGGTGAAATGAACCGGTCCGTGCGACTATTGGTCACAGCATCGATGCTGAAAAGCTTTTCGACGGAGAACAGGATTATCATTTTTTCCTTCTTCAACAAGGAAAGCAATCTCTTGGAACGAGTCACTCGTAGTTTCTTGACCCGGCCGTAATCAAGTGGCTTTTCACTCTGGCTCTGGAAGATGCATGCAGGTCTTCTTTGATGAATTTCCGCATGGATTTCTCCGAAACATTGGCTTCCTTTGCAAGTATTCTTATTGAACGCACCGGGTTGCGAGCAATTTTCGCACGGACCGATTTGATCACGTTCGGCATGCGTGCAAAGCGCGGTCGTCCGCTACCCGGCTTCCGTTGCTTAGGACCATCCTGCAGAGACTTTTTTATGCCGTAAACTGTTGCCAAATGGCACCCTACCACCTTGGCAATCTCTTTCAGCTTCTTCTGGGCGAGCAACAAACCGGTGATCACTTCTTTCGCGAACATTTTGACGAATTTGCAATAAAACAAATAGAATGTTTGGATGCAGCACTCGAAAGTAAACATAAACAAATACACTTTCGACAGAAATTAGTCACTAGCTACACAAATCAACTCAATACTCAAGTTTGAACATTTTCGCATTATTTTCTTCCGCACCCTGTATAAACACCGCGCGATGTCTGCTCACTGGGAAACTTCCAGGTCACTCCTCTGAACGTTTTATCCGCCATCAACAAACTGAAATATTGCTCCTCTTCTAGCCATGATGGTATCCCTTCGTGCATTTTGAAGAGATGCTGTGATGCTCTGATTCATCCTTTGACACTGTTGTTCAACGTCCTTTGCAGGAGCAAATATTCCTCTCCAGCTAGAAATTCTCCATCATGTTCCCTATGCATAAAAAAGGTGATAAACGCAACATCTAGAATCATCGTGGAATAACTTCGCTGCGTACCTGCTCCAAGGTATTTGAGATCATCGTTAATGATATGCTGTTTGCCTCCAGTAAGAACTACATTTCTTTGGACCAACATGGTTTTAATCCCAAGAGATCAACATCTACGAATCTCGTCCAACTTAGTTCTTTGTGCATGCCCTCAATGGATCTTGGAACACAACCCAAGTAACATTGCCAAAACCATCCAGCTTAAAAAAGTTTTATTAAAGTTTTATGATAGTTACTAGAAATCAATTTGGTTTTATTATGGCAGTAGGCCAATAGGTTTAAAAGTTTTGGTCAGGTTTATGAGAACCTACAAGGCGTCTTTACAACGATGTCAAAACCTAGTCTTCTAAAGTTCCTTTCACTCTCAAAGGTTTTATTTCGACTTTATGAACTCGTAAAATGCTGTTTTGAAATTCCGTTTTAGGACTCATTCTAATTATCTTATTATGGTCACTTGAAAAACCATTTCAAAGCATTTTGCTTCCAATAATTGCATTAAGCTAATTGGCATTGAGGAATGTTACCAAATGAAAGATAGTTTTATAGTAGCCATTGTTAAGATAGATTGGATTTTTGGCAAAACTGTGATTTCTTCCGATCGCCATAGTGAAAATATAAAATAATTACAATGTGGAAAAATAAATACACCAAATTATAAATGTAATACAAATGAACTATTGATCGAAGACCAATTT
This sequence comes from Aedes japonicus, assembly GCA_034211315.2. Lineage (NCBI taxonomy): Eukaryota > Metazoa > Arthropoda > Insecta > Diptera > Culicidae > Aedes > Aedes japonicus. The sequence continues at coordinate 32,368 of JASCZW010004382.1, forward strand.
CGGCATTCTTTTAGAAATTTATGAATAACCCATCGCACATATTTGTTTCAATTTTGTTTTTGTTGATGTAAACTCGCATAATCACCGTGGCGCATTTATTTCGGCTCTTATCTTGTCAATATATCCTGAAACACTAGAACTTTTTTCTTGGATATTATTTACTGTTAAATGAACCAGAAGAGCAGAGAATCGAACAAAGCAGAACAACGAAAACCAACCACGATATCGCAGTGAAGTTTGACAGCTGTGGCCATTTGGCCCTATGCTGGTTTTTATGGCAGCCAAAAGGTTTTATGATGGTTCTCAAGTGGTCATAACATCTTCCACTAGAAAAAAAATTAAATTCATTATGGCCTTAGAAAGGTTTTATTAATTTGTTTTCACAACCGTCTATAGAGTGGGCCACTTTGTACACATTTCGGCTTTGAAGATGCATAGAAGAGGTGTTGGTGGACAAAACAGTTTTGAATGTAGTTTCATCAACAAAGCCGGGAGGAGTGGAATATACGGCTGGAATAGAACTAAATTTGTTACTTGGGTTGTGCTTACAATTCAAAACGTGCTACGAAAACATATAGGTGATAACTACACATAGTGGAAAAAGTACCTAATATTGAACAATTTACACTCTTGAAGCGATTTTCATTGTTCGTGTTATTGAATCAGAAAAGAGTCCTTATTTGGCTACCATATTTAATAATAGACTTTATCATTTTCCAAAGCAAACGACTCAAAAACTACTGCGATTCCGTGATGGAGGTTGTTTACTGATGTGTGCTACACTGAACATTGAAAAAATTGAAGCAATACATCAAATCAACATAATATGGCAGCTAATTATAGAATGGAGCATAACATCCCGTTTACACTACAACTTATACAACTTATATATTACGTGATATAGACTATCTTCATATTAGCATCTATACATCTAAAGACTGTCTACGGTAAATTTCGGACACAAAAATAATAGCAGCTACAAAATTTACACATTATTTAAAAAAACCGATTTTTTATTTTACAATAATATATTTATATCTACATTAGAAACGGTTGATTAAGATGTTAATCCTTCTTTCTGTTAGATTCTCGAACTTTCTGTGGTACACACGCAATCAGGTTCCGCATGGTATACTCGAATACGACCGCCGTGAAGATTTTCAATCTTCTCCTGAAATCATCGGTGCCATTTGGTTTCTTCTTACTTTCGAAGAGTTTCCGCTTTACTACAACCCAGTACATCTCTATTGGGGAAAGTTCTGGATAGTTTGGCGGATTGTCGGTTTTTGGCACGTATTTGACCTCTTATACCTTTTTACCATTCCAGGACGGATTTCGCATAGTGACAAGCGACCACATCAGGCCAAAACTGACTGGACAATCGTGGCTTTTGATAAACGGTAGCTACCGCTTTTGCAGACATTATTTCTCGTACACATCCTTATTGATAGTGCCGGTAAAGACGAAACTTTTAGATTTTCGACCACAACTACATATGGCCTGCCAAATCAAATACTTCTTCGAGAATTTGGATAACTTCCTTGTCTGGAAATGCTTGACAACAGCGTTTCTTTGCATTACCGTTTAAAAAGCCAAACCCTAAAGCTATTTAAGCTATTTTAAGTCTGCGAGTACGTATGTTTCGTCGTCCATTTTAATACAAGAAAATGTTTACAAAAAAATTGTGTCAAGCACCTTAGCACGACTTTTTGCAGTGAAATTTTGCATATCATCATAGTTGGGCATCTTTTTCACTTTGTACGGCTTCGATCCTTGCCCCTGCTTCACTTTTTGTACGTATGATTTTGACTTTTAAACTTTGTGAGGCATATTTCGCACAGAAATATTGGGATTTTTCTCAATAATGGCTACCATTGTTTTGACCATTTGTCGGGAGCATACTTTTCGATTTGTTATCGGTAGTTTTAGTTTCTTGGCAAGATCGCGTACCGATAAATTTGAATTTTGCCGCCGTTCGTAAAAAACGCGTGTCCGCTTGATTGGACGCCATTTTACTGAATGTAACATGAATGTAAACATGTTGTACCACGAAATAAAGTTAAGAGTTTCAGCTGTCACATGAGTTAAACGTTTCAGCGATCCGTGAAATAATTCAAAATCTACACTGACATGAAAGTGAAATTAACGTTGACAGGCTTTAGCTTTCATCAAAAATAATTTGCGTGGTTTGATATCAAGATCACATAATGTAGGTTGAAATATGAACGGGGTTTAATGCTACACTCTAAAATTACTGTCTCTAATTATCTTTTCGAGAGAAAAAAAATAATGTCCCTCTTGTTCAGTTCTGGATTTTTCTTCCATCATGCAACAAACCGCTTTAAATTAAAATTTCATTTGAATTTTTTAGAAGCATTTTAAAATGTACGTCCTTTACTTTAACTAGAGAGCTGTAAGAATTATCACCACTCGATGTCTTCTTATTTGTTTAACCAGGATTCGTCAACTTCGTTCGTTTGTTCTGAATGCTATGTTCAGCCATGACGCGGTAACTGAATTACAAAACAGCACAAGACCAAACTCTTTAGTTAGTAAGCTGGTCGTCCTGAAAAGGACGGATTTAATTGGCGCGGGAGAAATAGTTTGCGATTTCCCTTGGACTTTCTTTCTTCGTTCAGCTCCTCATCGTTGTGGCTGGCCATCTGCAGGTGACGTCGGATGATTGATCCTTGTCTCGTCATGGGCGGCTTCAGCAGCCATGTTTCTCGCAACGAGGTTGACGGTTCATCGGCACCAACGCTACTCTGATTAACGACTGCTCGCCAGGTTACCCTTCTTGGGCTTCAGGACGTTTAGCAGGACACCATTCTGTGAAATGGTCACATCGGAGAAAAAATTTTTCAGCTCCTCGTCGTTGCGGATGACCAGCTGCAAGGGACGTGGGATGATTCTGGTCTTCTGGCGGCGTTTTCCATCGGCGTTCTCGCCGAACACGTCTATCGCATACGGATGCACAACGTGAACTGAATGGTTGGTCGTTCCCACATGTTTCGCAATTGCTGGCACGGTTAATGTGGCAGTATGAACCAATCAGAGCGTAGCGCAAATATGATGTCATTTTCGACCAGTAGCTTTGTGAGTTCAGAAATTTTTGTGGGACAGGCCACAATTGAAAATCAGATACCGGCAACAGAGCAAAGTTATTTTGAAGAAGAAAAAGACATTTGTTACTCGTTTCCTATGGCCTTGCTAGGGAAAACACATTTTTCAACCTGTTGATATGCAAATTTGTATGGGAGCAAAAGAAGGTCATTTTCAAATGAAATATTGAACTACTTATAGTAATTGAACTTCTTTCAAATTTCAATGCGAAAAATGAGAGAGTCTTTTTGATCAAATGGTGTATGAATGATGTCATTTTGTTTAGTCGAACGAGAGTTATAAGCGTTCAAAAACCTTTCACTTTTGCGTAACGCTCTCATTTTTCAAAATTTTGAAACGGCACCCGGTATAGAAAAGAGAAACGTAGTCCTACGTTAAAAGGGATAACAAGAGACAGTAATTTGAGCGTGTTGGTTGTGTTTCTCTACTCGTTTTTTACAACATCGATAGATCGAATGCATGGTACCAACTCAATAGTAAGTTTATGATGTCAACCATTGAATATTTGATTTATACGTGAACGAGATGATGATTGATAGTTGACTTGCTCCGTTTTGACAATAATTTACAGGGTGCGTTAAAAAATAATGCGAAAATGTTCAAACTTAAGTATTGGATTATATCATGAAGCTAGTGACTAATTCCTGTCGAAATTGTATTTGTTTATGTTTACTTTCAAGTGCTGCATCCAAACATTCTTTTTGTTTTATTTAATTCGTCAAAATTTCCGTGAAAGAAGTGATCACCAGTTGGTTGCTTGCCCAGAAGAAGCCGAAAGAGATTACCAAGGTGGTATTGTGCAACAGTTTACCGCAAAAAAAGTCCTTGCAGGATGGTCTTAAACAGCGGAGGCCGAAGGTGATCGAATCAGTCCGTGCAAAAATTGCTCGCTACCCGGTTCATAAGAAATTAAGCCAATATTTCGGAGAAATCCATGCGGAGAATCATCAAAGAAGACCTGCATGCATCTGCCAGAGCCACAGTGAAAAGCCACTTGATTACGGACCGGGTCAAGGAACTACGAGTGACTCATTCCAAGAGATTGCTTTCCTAGCTGAAGAAGGAAAAAATGATAATCCTGTTCTCCGACGAAAAGCTTTGCAGCATCGATGCTGTGGCCAACAGTCGCACGGACTGGTTCATTTCACCGCAGAAAATGGGAAACGTTCCGGAAAAAGTGAAATTCAAATTCCAAACCAAACATCCGGCTGGTGTCATGATGTTTTGCTTGGTGGCGTCCAATGGTTTGAAATGCCGCTTGTTTTCATTGATGCTGGAGTTAAAATCAATACCGAAGTGTATATCGGTATTTTAAGAGACCAAGTGCTTTCCTATGTGAAGGCAAACTTCTCCGAGGACCAAAACGTTGTCCTACAGCAGGATGGAGCACCGTTTCACACGTCCAATCGCACACAACAATGGTTGAACGATAACATGAAGTTTTGGCCGAAGGATTTGTGGCCCCCTAGAAGTCCAGATCTTAATCCGTTGGGTTATTCGATTTGAGCATATGCTGAAGCACGAGCCTGCAAAACATCCCACCCTAGTGTGAAAACCCTGAAGTCAACCATAACACGCACATGGCAGTTAATGTCGAAGGACTACGTCCGAAAGACATGTTCTGGCTTCCGGCGTCGGCTTGAGGATGTTATCAATAAAAATGGAAGACACATTGAATAAATTTGTTTAAAAGGACTTTATAAAAATAACTGCATTCGAAAATGTTGATATTACTGCTTGAATTAGTTGAAAATGGGATTTGAAAGAAATAGAACAAATTTTCGCATTGTTTTCTGCCGCACCCTGTAGTAGAGGGTTTTAGTTATATGCAGTTGTGATACCTGTCAGCAATACTACAGCGCATGTTGGATAATCTAGAAAATATATTAAGAGGTCTGAGAAGACGTCAACTTGCTTTGGAAAACTTTCAAAGAAGATAAACTAAACTTGATATCTAAAGTGAAAACAAACATAGCCGTATATCCTTTTATTGTGCACTGCATTTTGCGACAAAAGTGAACGCAGATCAACGCAAAAGCATCCACAAGGCAGATATTTCGTCGAAGAAAATAAGGCCTTTCAATATTCTGCAACGCCAGGAAGAAATTCTTTGTGAGGTCGACGAGAACGGAGCTATGAAAGTTTTATGGATAGAACCACGTTTTGCCGAAATCATTGGACTTGGCATCCAAGAAACAGTCCCACCAGAACTTCCACTGATGAACTTTAATTGTTGGTTCAAGCAGCCAGGGTATAGGCGTCTTTACAATTGCATAATTGATTGTTGTTATGTTTATATTTATTCTATTCTTATGCAACAAAATAAAAATGAATAACTGACTAATCTGATTGGTTATTCACATATTGTAGAACATTTTCCATAAATAAAAATGAATGAATTTGATTTAGTCTAGGCAGAGACTTTAACCCTTAAATGCATAATGTTGCCATTTGGCAACACATCAGTTTTTGTCATAACATAATAATATAATTTTTATTTTTGTGTTGTTTTTGCATAATATTGAAAGCTTACACAGAAACCGACAACTACGGTAAGATAAAGTTACGCAAGTAACGGTTAATGTTGACATATCAAGCATTTTGTTTACAAGTGTCTAAAGTTTGACTTCAAATCGATTCGCATCGGATATTTTTTTCGAATTTTGTCCACAAAACGTTAAATTTTCATCTGAAAAAAATGTTACTGTGTTGAAATAAGTGGCAACAATAAGTACGTTGTGTCGGAACTTTAATTCAGTTTCCCTACTTTTAAATATAAGATAAAATTTATATGTTGCCAAATGTTGCCAACACTATGCGTTTATCACTACTATGTGTAGAAGTTTTACGTATTGCTTTATTTTTCTTTTTTCCCATATTTTGTTAGAATGGCGAATAGAAAATGCCGAGAAAGGGATATTGAAGAATATCTAGCATCTCTGCAGGATGGTTCCATATCGGAAGACGAGGCAGATATAATGGATGTAAATGAATTTGATTATTATCCTACCAGTGTTGATTTAATACGCGAATTGGAAGGAGCATCTGACTTGACCGAATCGGACGATGAAGAACCTACCAGTTTTTCCAGTGATTCGGGAGAAAACGATTCTCCGAATGTCGATCCTGTGAAACCAGCAGCAATCAAGAAGCCAGGAATCCGTGAGCTGGTATGGCGAAAAGATAACCTGATTTACGACGAAGATCGGGTGAAATTTACAGGAGACCTCGAGCCCTACAAAAGAACAACAGCAATACAGACGCCGTTTCAATTCTTTTCATTTTTCATGACGGATAACATTTTGATGAAAATAGTGTCCGAGACGAATTTGTATATAGTCCAAAAAGAAATTGCGCACTGCCAACCGGTAACTTTGTTAGAAATTCGTAAGTTTCTTGGCATTCTTATATTCATGTCAGTGTATCATTACCCGAATGTGAGGTCATATTGGTCAGAGCATGGTTTTCGAACGATAATGGAATCAATGACCCTAAATCGATTCGAAAAAATACGTTCCGTGATTCATTTCAATGATAATGATCTCCACAAGCCTGTTGGTCACCCCGATCATGACCGCCTCCACAAAATTAGACCTTTCATAGATCATATGAACAATGCTTTTTCTTCCACTACGCCCTTCGAGCAAAGACTATCTCTTGATGAGCAAATGTGTGCCACCAAAATTGGCCACTTTATGAAGCAATACTTGCCAAATAAGCCTCACAAGTGAGGTTTTAAATTGTATGTCTTATGCTCCTTGAGTGGCTATGCTTACAGGTTTGAAATATATAGCGGAAAACAAGAGCATGTAAGATTATCAGAAGAGCCTGATCTCGGATCAGTGGGAAACACAGTAGTCCGTTTATGTCGACCACTTCATAGAAATGTGAACCATATACTGTACTTTGACAACTATTACACAACATTACCATTGTTACACTATTTATCGACTCAAGGTATTCATGCATTAGGAACCATTCAGAGAAATCGCCTGGGCAAACATTGCAATCTTCCTTCACAAAAAGATTTCAATAAGACGTCTGTAAAGCGCGGAACTTATGAAGAACAACTTACTGACTATGAAGGTGTGCCCATTAGTGTAACGTGTTGGAAAGATAACAAGCTTGTTACACTAGCTTCCACGTATGTTGGCGCTAAACCAGAGGGCACCATCAGAAGATTTGATAAGAAAAATAAGAAGCAAACTTCAATTGTTTGTCCAAAAATCATCAAAGAGTATAACGCTCATATGGGTGGAGTGGATCTTATGGACAGCTTTCTTGGCAGGTACAGGATTAAGATGAAAAGTAGAAAATGGTACATTCGACTTTTTTACCATTTGTTGGACATGGCTATAATCAATTCTTGGGTGCTGTACAAACAATCGAATGAAGGCAAGGAACTAAAAACGCTGAGTTTGGCAGACTTCAGAACAGACCTGGCCGATTCATTGTGCAAATACGGCCCAAGTGGCGCACACAAAAGAGGAAGACCAAGTAAACTAGAAACACTGTTAGTAACAAAAAAAACGTCGTTGTCCGAAGCATTACGTTCCTTCGAAAGTCTTTCGTACGGATGGAAGAGATCACTATGAACAACGGTGTAATAAGAAAACAAGGTGTAAGTTACCTGGATGTATGTAAAGGATTTTCTCGCATACAATGCAGTAAATGTAAAGTTGCACTTTGCCATACGAAAGAAAGAAATTGTTTTCTCACATTCCATACATGATGAAAATCTTGTAAGATTCCCTCGCATACAATGTACTAAACATACTTACCTTATGTCACAATAAAGAAACAAACTGTTTTTCGACATAAAATAACATGTTGCCAAATGGCAACACTATGCGTTTGGAACTACAAAGTGACAACATTGTTTTATCGCCTAACGCATAGTGTTGCCATTTGGCAACATACATTTATATTGAATAAAAAAGGGCCAAATTACAATTATTGAACTTTTTATCACTTGTTTCGTATTTTTAGGCCCAATATCTATTACAAGATTTTTTTTTCGTTGAGATATGAAAAATCATGCATTTAAGGGTTAAGGGAGGGGGGGGGTGGTTGAAACATTTCTACCAAAGTCTGTCCAAAGTCTGCAAACATTATCATGCATACGATAAGGGAACGTCCAATAATTACGTCACGCAAAAAATGACTTTTTATAACCCCCCCCCCCCCCCTTCCCCTTGTCACCTTTTTTTGTAAGGACCTTCAAATTGTTGTGTATGGGTCGTCACGTTTACCCAAACCCCCCTCCCCCTTACTGCGTGACATAATTAATGGACCTTCCCTAATAAACGATCTACAAACATTCTTCGACGTCCTGCAGTCTTACGACAGTTGGCTGAAATTTGGCCAACAGAAAAAAAAGATGGATGTCGGCATGCTGCTTAGCTCTTCTCAGATCTTGGTGATCAGCTACTCCTTCGTTTTAGCCACGAAATTCCTGGAGTAGAACACCCATTTGTTCCTACCAGCCGAAACTGGGGGACAAATAAGGGTTTCTCGGTCTTCGGTCCATCGTTTATCTGCAGCTGGTCCATCTTCTTCAGTGTACTCTAGGAATAATGGACCGAGGACAGGTGCGGTCAAAAGACCACCTTTTCCGCTCTTTCTAGCTTTGGCCGGTTCACCAACTTCTCGGCCCAAGGCGATGAGACCTTCCGCTTCTGCTTTTGCTGCGCTTTACGGCTAGACAGCTCTGTTGAACGGACAGAACCAGCCTTCGGTTCGACGCTCTTTCTTGTCTCGAAAAGGGAATGGAAATTGTTTATGTCGGATCAACAATATCCGGCGGATCTCACGATTTTCAACTTCTTCGCTCCGGGGAGAAGCTCGTAGTACGAACAAACCATCGAGCCTAAGTTGCTTGACTGTTTTTACCATAGCTGCTGCAAATCAACTGATAAATCAATAAATTTATTGTTGTACACAGCACGGACGCTACGGTTATGCATAAGTGGATTCGCCACCAGGTGGCGTCATTGTGTGAGATATGGTGAAAACCTTGGTTTTAAGGCCACAACGCAGATTCCTTGCCAAATCATTAGTTTTCTTATCTTATCTTATCAGCAAAAACAAATTTATACCTGGAAGGGACATCCCCCGACCAGTTACCAGGTAAAATTTTCGTCCGGGGATTTGTTTATAACCCATTTTGACGCATGTTTCATCATCCATTAAAATACAGTCATCAAATATCAGCAAAACTCGTTCCTATAGTAACCGTGCTCGCTTATTGGACGCTAAATTTTGTTTCAGGGAGCAATTCGGATGTTTACTGGCACAAAAAGACTTATGTCCTTCTCTTGAAAGGATTTTACGCACGGTGGAAAAATTGGAATCGTATTTCTTTGCCAAATCACGTATGGAGACACCTGGATCGACCTTTCACGTACCCCAACACCTTTCCCCTCAGCTCTTTGTCCCTAGTGCCACATTTATGATAGATGCGCTGTGCTCTATCCATACTCAGAGTATCCTTGTGATGGTTGGTTGACCTTGGGAATTTGAACACTTTTGCTATTTTTGAGGCAATCCACAAAGGGTTCTCTAGATGTCTGTGCACAAATTATTTTCTTTCCTCAAATTCCATGACCCGTTATTTCGTGATGCGTCGATCAATCGAGAAATCTTTTTCACCAATCTCTTCTAAAACATCAACAAATGCCTGTCAAACGTTTTTTGTTCCAACCACCAGGGACGCGGCGGTGTATTAAACCGTGTGTCCAGATTTACTTTCAATCGAGCTTTAATTGACAATTTACAAAGGGTTAAAAATGACGGAAGCAAAGTTTTGCTCGTTTTTTTTTTTGCTATTGAGTGTAATATAGCGATCGTTTCTGGAATTTGATACAGGATCGATGATTAACATGCTCTCGTTGGTGAACGCTAGAGGCAGTTTAATATTTTTTTTCTTCTATTTTTTCCGTGCCCTTGACTTCGCCCGCAATCTTTCTTTACGATCTTTCATGCCGCAAAGTTGCTGATCCCGTGTTCGTTCGCCATTTTCTTCGTTGAACACATTGGATTCGAATCTTTCGTTTGATGGCAGCGATATCACTCGAAATCCGAGCTGACCTCGGACTTCCAATGGCACCCTTTTTTTTAACAAAAAAAAACGACAGCAACCTGTCAGCCATCAAACGAATGGGAAACAAACCGAGCAACCATCTGATAAAGCTATGAGCAAACAAGAAGACGACAGTTTTCACAGAAACAGATATTTTCTCATTTTTGTATAAAGATGAGTGACGAGCCTATAGTTTTTCGACCCATCGCCAAAATTCAACCAATGTAAGCTTACAAATTAATAAACAAGAAAAAAAAATATCATGGCTTAGAAAATGGTCTTTCCGGCTTTTCCAAATTTTGAAGGAAATATTTTAAGACTGAAGCTCCAAATTTTTGAGAAAATGTTATGGATGTTGGAATTTATTTTTGGAAAACTGGCATTTTTTAAATATTGTTTTTTGTTCATATATCCATGAACCCTACGCGTGGAAAAAGTTCCGTAATAATGTGAGACCCTTCGGCCCCCTGTACTACAATAAAAAAAAATCTTCATGTGTGGCATTTCTGTGGCACAGTTTTGACAGTTGTACGTATCGAAGATATAACCTGGCAGTCCTGGAAAATTGATGTTGTAAGTTTGTGATGTTGCTTACGCAGGAAGCCCAGATAAATTCCGGATTCTAAGGGGAGAAGTAATGTGCTTCCTGGATCTCGCTAATATCACATGCAAAAGAGGTATCAATTCCACAACCGTCACATCTATCATCATCGAGCTGTTCGACGAAGATGCTGAACATCACTCACGTGTATTGAACGAGAAAATTATGCTGCATTTTGATTTAAATAAAGTATATGTGACCTACCTGTCTGTGTATGGCCTGTCAAGGTGGCGGATTCGTTCGAGCCTTGACCTACCCCAAATTGGGGATGTAAGGCAAAAGGAATACGTTCTTGGTTCGAGTACCGCTATATCTCTTCACCTTAACTGAGACCCAAACCGCCTGCAAAAATTTGGCAAAGCAAAACAAAACAATCGTCTGGTAAACCGTAACGACTGAACTGTCAAGTTACCGTGGCACACATGGGCATTTATTGGCACCACGATCGAAACACCCGAGTTTATCGTAACGTATACAGGCACACTAAAAAAATCGGCACAAGTGATTTTGTGCTGAACGACTCAGCCCTTGCTTGGATTCCACTAATACAGGGCTTCCCAATCGGTGGTCCACGACCCCCAGGTGGGACGCTAGGGCCTTCTAGGCGGGTCGCGGGCGTCTGACCAGCGTGACAATTTTTATGCATACTGAATAAAAAAAATAACTGATCCATAAAATAAAATGCAACCTACTTATAAAGTTCATGAATTTAAAGAATAAACGAGTATATTTTGGTCTTCGTGCGTCTTATAATTCGTTCGAGTAGAGCAGAGTAGTGGTGAACGGAAGGCAACAAAGGCTTCTTCCATTATCTTTTTATGGCTAGCACACACGATTGAATGGATACATTTTTTACTTGCTCTTTGCTTCTTACTGAGATGTGAGTTGATGTATTAGTGTGCGTCCTGGTGCGTCGTTAAACGTGGAGAAATACTCAATGAATGCACAGTAGTAGTTGGCTCATTTGTTTTGTCTCGAATCAATCAACCGACCAATTTTTTTTGTTTCCACATCTACAATTTTGCTGAGATTTTGGTTTACCGCTGCAACCTAAATATTGTCAACTTGAATATGTAAAGTATTCAATAAATTTAAAATAGTTAGGCTTCACCATGGAAAAGAAACGCAAGTATTCCAAGGATTATGTGAAATTCGGTTTCACAACTATAATCGTTAATGGCGTCGATAAGCCACAGTGCGTGCCTTGCGCCGTTGTGTTGAGTGTTGAATCAATGAAGCCATCGAAATTGAAACGGCATTTGGATACCAAGCATGCCGAGCATAGTACTAAGGATGTGGACTCTTTTCGGCATCATGAAGCAGGATTGAAACGGTAGAGATTCGATGCCACTGTCACTGGCAGCATTCAACAACAAGTAGTGCAGGCGTCATATGAGACAGCACTGGAAATTGCTAAAAACAAAAAAAAACTCATACGATTGCAGAAACTCTGATCAAACCTAGCATGCTGAAAATGGTGAATTTGGTTCTTGGGGAAGCAAGTGAAAATAAAATGCGGCAAGTGTCATTATCAAACAACACTGTGCAAAGACGAATTGCCCATATGTCCGAAGACGTGAAAGAGCAAGTTCTGGAAGAAATAAAACAATCTCCTTTATTCGCAATTCAACTCGATGACTCCATGGACGTCAGTTCCTGTGCGCAGCTATTGGTGTTTGTGAAGTACGTATGGGAAGGTCCATTAATTATGTCACGCAGTAAGGGGGGAGGGGGGGTTTGGTAAAACGTGACGATCCATACAAAAAAAAATTAAGGTCCATACAAAAAACGTGACAAGGGGGGGGGGGGGTGGGGGGTCATAAAAAGTCATTTTTTGCGTGACGTAATTAATGGACGTTCCCTATGCTCTGCTGGCGATTTAAAGAAGGAGTTTCATTTCTGTTGTGAGTTGGAACTACTACCATGGCTAAAATCAAAGCGTTCTACCATGGCTAAAATCAAAGCGTTTTTTGAATCTGGTGACTTGCAGTGGAAAAAACTTTGTGGGGTTTGCACCGATGGAGCTCCTGCAATGCTTGGCAAGAAATCTGGATTTCAAAAGAAGGTCAAGGAGCTTGCCCCACATGCCGCAGGTGTCCATTGCATGATCCATCGATATGCTCTTGCCAGCAAGACGTTGCCCGAAGGGTTATTGAAAGTACAGGAATTGGTCATAAAGATTGTTAACTATGTTAAGTCTTGAGCCCTGAATACGTATTTATTCAAGGAACTCTGCAGGGAAATGAACTCAGATCATGAGGTTCTTCTTTTCTACACTTCCGCAAGCTGGTTGTCGAAGGGTAATGTACTCAACCGTGTTTTCGAGTTGAAGGATGAGATCCAAACGTTTTTGAAAGCTCAAGGAAAAAATGATTGCCTTGCACATTTTCATAAAGGAGACGTTCAGAAGCGTCTCGCTTACTTAGCTGATGTTTTTGAGCATCTGAATTTGCTGAACTTGAAACTTCTGGGCAAACAATCCAATCTTGTTCACTTCCAAGATCATCTTCATGCATTCGCGGAAAAACTAAAAAATTGGCGCCGAAAAGTTAAGATGGGAAATGTTGCCATGTGTGATCGTCTGTGCAATATGACCGATAAAGTAGCAAACGAGCTGACTTTGGCTCTGCAAGCAGAAATTATTGCACATTTGGATACACTGGAGTAGCAATTTGAGAAGTGTTTCACCCAGTTGAAGCAAGAAGTAGCTGCTTTAGTACGCAACCCGTTTTCATCTTCATTGGATGTGGCTAGCCTTCTATATGAGATACAGGATGAATACTTCGACCTGAAAACGATTCTTCGTCTCGCGATTTGTTTCATGAAAAGAAACTGAGCCAGTTCTGGTGAGCTATGTATAGCTCGTACCCCAAAGTTTCCATGGAAGCATTGAAGATCCTAATCCCATTCGTGTCAACATACCTTTGTGAAAGCGGATTTTCAACTCTTGAAGTACAAACGAAGACAAGAAACAGATTGAACGTTGAAGGTGACCTGAGATTGGCGTTGTCTCAAACACAGCCCCGAATTTCAAATATAGTGTCCCAAATCCAGGCGCAGCAACCACACTGAGAGTGTTTTTCCTGGTTATAACATAAAATGTCGTAATAAATCAATAAGATCGTAAATTGATGTATTTCTTTATTTTTTATCGCAACATAATCCTATTAGTTTTCCAAGGGGGTCGCGAAACCATTACTGATTCAAAAAGGGGGTCGCGAGCCCAAAAAGGTTGGGAACCACTGCTAGAACAAGGTAATCTTTTGACAGATAGGCCTACTTTGTACGAGACTTATAGAAGTCTGAAGGTGGACAAATGAAGTGTTAGTTTTAATTTTCCTAGTTTTCCGAGTATTTATAGTGGTTGAGTGTATGGGTGATTTTGTATGTGTTTTTTTGTATGTAATCTAGAAACCTTTTGAGTTATATAATCAACAAATAATATGCTCCGAATTATCTCATCCCACTTTACCGGCATAATTTTAATATAGATTTTTAGGTACCTTATGATTTTTTTTTACTCTTATCCAATCAAACATGTAGTGCTATAGATAATTGATGGGAATCAGCGCATACCTTGAAATTTATTGTTATTAGGTATTCTAAAAATAGGCATCCATTCGTTGTTTGAAGGATTATTTTTTCGAACTGAATACATCATGCACGCTACTATAAATTCGAATCAGTGCTACGATTCAATTCTCTGATCCTTACTCTGTTGAAAGCGACATCCATTTTTAATATCTTTCCTTTTCTCAGCTATCTCTGAACGATTCAAATTCCCCCCAAAATGGGTGGAAAATGTTTCTAACGAGATGTTTTCAATCTGAAGATGTCCTCGCTTCCGCGTAGGTGCTGCGCACATGTGTTCGGACGACCATTGACCACTTGACATGTTTTGCGTGGGCTTAAATTAAACTTCTACAAAGCAAATGTTACCGTCCTCAATCGACGAAGAAGACGTCATCGTTAGCAGGGAATTTGGTTCAAAAGTCGTAAGATGCTTAGAATTTTTGCTTCCCGATGGGTGACCTTTGTTAGTGCTGCTTTTGTCAAGCTAGGTACTATAGGGATAGGATCGCGACTGAATGGCTCGGTGCTCCATTCATCTTTTTCTGTTGCTTTTTTGACGATGCTAATTGAAGAAATCCGACTGAGGTGTGAGTAGTGCGTTTTATTTGTACGATTTCTGTTCCCGAAAAAGAATGACCCAATTATCCGGCGTGACGAAAGAGTTTATTGTTAGATTGTTCTATTATTACAGTGAATGTTTTTGTTAGGAACAATGAATGAATTGTAGCTAGATAATTTTGAGCATTGTACAACTGACTTGGAAACTTTGTTCAATTGATTGTTATGAGGAAGGATTTCCAGGGAAAATGGTAAGAATTACGCAGCTGAGAGTTGTTGCCATTGTCGAAAGTCTTAATCATGCTTGGATGGAGTGGTTGGGGATAAAAGGATGACATACAATTCATTTAGAAACTTGTTCCCAATCCCAATGTTGACTTAGTTTGAAAGATACGGGGAAGAATCTTAATTATAGTTTACCAGGAAGCAAAATGACTCTCTCCCAGAGGAGGAGTTTATCAAATGGAAGTGTAATTGTTTCTGCCATTGCACACGTACCACACGTCCAACGTGATATTCGTCGCACTGTTTACTACACTGTGGGCGAGGAAAGGGATTGGCCAATTTTAGAAACTTTTAGTATGGAAGGATCGGAGGAAAGCGCAGTTCGGTGTATTCCATTTGTATTCAGAGCTTTACGCTCCGGTCTATGCGTGATAATTATTAATAGTCCCAAAAATGTGTTCTCTAGCTGGATGCCAATTTGGAAAATATCGTTCCAAACAGCTTTAACAGCTTCCAATTAGGTCTTTTCAATTTGATCACATTTATTTTGAAACTGCCTTGGCACAAATCATTAAACGTTTGTACATAAGTGTTAGTGAGGGAAACAAAAAATGTATGTTTGCATCACATCAACAATTCATCATATCAATCTAACTTGAAAATGTTCACCGGCACTAATTGAAAAATTTCTAAACTTTTCTTTGCTAAAGATTACTTTTCGAATAAATGTAAGGAACAAAAGTTATTAATATGGGTTACAACTCATTGTGAGAAACGGGCATATAAGGCTCTGTTTACAAATAGTGTTAGGCCCTTCCCTTTCGTTGCTTCAGTATGATTTCAATGGACGTTTATCTGAAAGAAGGTCTGAGACAAAGTTTACCACTGTCAAAAACGTAGGTACTCTAAAATAAGTTCTCTTATCTCAACACAAAAACGCGTAAAGCCAAAAGTAAGTAAATCGAGTAAATTTACTTTGAATTTACTTGTGTACTACTCGAATGGAATTTTACTCGCAAATTCTACGGAAAGTAAGTCAGATGTACCCAATGGTAATCTTTTTTTTTATACGGGATGAAAAATCTGCAACCAGAGACCTGAAGAACTCAGGGGGTGGGGATGAGGATGCCAACTCCTCGACCCACTGAAAACCCAACCGTGCCTTAAGCCCTGGACCCTCCCCAGTTTCCATCTTTCGGTTTTACTTAATGGGCGATACGGTCAAAATTTGGTCAATATCAACTTGACGTATTTCTTTCAATTTTGCATTTAAAAAACCTGAACACCCCTCATTTTGAAGGTGTGTGTGTGTGGAATGTTGCTCCTATTTTGATTTTGGAATTCACTCTTCAGTTGTCAAAATGTCGTCCAAGCAAGAAGAGCAGCGTATCAAAATTTTGCTCGCGCATCGCGAAAATCCGAGCTACTCGCACGCAAAGTTGGCAAAATCGCTAAAAGTTGCCAAATCAACCGTTACAAATGTAATTAAAGTGTTTGGGGAACGTTTGTCGACAGCCAGGAAGTCTGGATCGGGGGGAAATCGAAAACCGGAAGCCGCTGAGACGACAAAGAGAATTGCCGGTAGTTTCAAGCGAAACCCTAACCTATCTCTCCGAGATGCCGCAAATAAGCTGGGTGTATCGTCTACAACCGTGCATCGAGCCAAAAAACGAGCCGGACTATCGACTTACAAGAATGTAGTGACTCCAAATCGCGATGATAAACAAAGTACGACGGCCAAAGCGCGATCCCGGAGGCTGTACACCACGATGCTGACGAAGTTTGACTGCGTGGTAATGGACGACGAAACCTACGTCAAAGCCGACTACAAGCAGCTTCCGGGACAGGAGTTTTATACGGCAAAAGGAAGGGGAAAGGTAGCAGATATTTTCAAGCACACGAAACTGTCAAAGTTCGCAAAGAAATATCTGGTTTGGCAAGCCATCTGTACCTGTGGCTTGAAAAGCAGCATTTTCATAGCTTCCGGGACTGTCAACCAAGAAATTTACGTGAAAGAGTGTTTGAATAAACGTCTGCTGCCTTTCCTGAAGAAACACGGTTGTTCCGTACTGTTTTGGCAGGATTTGGCATCTTGCCATTACGGTAAAAAGGCCATGGAGTGGTACGCCGCCAACAACGTGCAGGTGGTTCCCAAGGACAAGAACTCTCCCAACACGCCAGAGCTCCGCCCAATTGAGATGTCAAGCGGAACCTAAAGAAGACCAAAAAAACTGCTAAGGATGAGCAGCAGTTCAAGGCAAACTGGCTTTCTGCGGCGAACAAGGTGGACAAGGTGGTTGTACAAAATCTGATGGCAGGGGTCAAGCGTAAGGCAATTCGGATTTGGAAAAGCGGAAGCCTAACTGAATATTTTTCCTGAATTTTATACTAATTGAACTTGAAAAAGAAATTTAATTTGATTTTTTAAATAAACGATTTCACCGATTTACACGCGTTTTCCCTTGACCAAATTTTGACCGTATCACCCTTTAAGCACGCACTATGTCTAACTACTTAGGGCTTTAGTAGGCCTGGAACTCATCCATCTCTCCACAATGCCGATGGAGTGCGAGGCCGTAAGCCCGACCTCTTCGATGGATTCGCCACATATCTCAAGGCTGATGTTGTCCGCGAACCCGACTATCCTCAACCCGTTCGGAGACTCAAGCCATAGTACTTCATCGTACATCGTGTTCCATAGCACCGGACCCAGGATCGAATCATGTGGGACGCCTGCGGTGATCTGGACACGTTTCTGGTCTGCCTCTGTGTTGTATACCAGTAGGCGACTCTGGAAGTAGCTTCCGAGAATCTTGTACAGGTCCAGGAACCTGAAGGCGTTGGAGCGAGTGTCGGCGATATCCACCCAACTGGCGCTATTGAATGCATTTCTCACGTCAAGGGTGACCACTGCACAGTATCCTACTCCTCGCCTCTTGCGCTGGAATGCCACCTCAGCCGACTTGGTGACGGACAGGATGGAATCCACCGTCGACTTCCCTTTGCGGAAGTCAAACTGGTTATTAGACAGACCACCTATACCCTCCGTGTATTTTGTCAGTCTGTTGAGGATTACCCTCTCGAGTACCTTACCTGAACATTTCAGGATCCAGCGAGATAGCTATCTTGGTGGCCAGGTTCGGAATACCATCCGCTCCCGGCGCTTTGTTCACCTTTAGCGACTTTGCTATCGCAAAGAGTTTCTCATTCGTCACCGTCGCCTCGTCGCCGGCCTCCGTTGTGCCGTTGTCAAAGCCCACGTGGTCTTGGGTGTTCGGCTGAGCCGTCCACCCTTCCGTCACTATGACAGCGTTAAAGTCTGGGATTCATGGAACAAATCTACGGCGGCGGGGGGGCCATGGACTCGGGTCGTGGCTCGGAAAGAGTCCCCCAACGATCACCTGCAGCAGCTCTGATGAAAGCTCGGTTGAAGCCGCCGATCATCAGGTTTTGGCCATTACTACCCGGTAGGCGTCAACCCACGGATTCGTATTGGCCTACTGACACAGACCCTCGAAGCAGGCTCGCTTGCTGGTCTTTATCTCTCTCTTTAATGCGGCCTTCGCGGCGACTAGCACCCTCCGTCTTGCATGGAAGCATGTTCTTCGGAGGTCGGCGATCGACTCCGTCCACCAATACACCAGCGATCTTCCATTCGTCGGATTGTCTTCCCTCGGCGTGTCATAACGAGTCGTTCACCTTAAGGTTCCTGGGTTTCGCGTAAGATGGATGCTCCTCCTTCCGCACGCTGGCTTTTATTGTGGACGATACAATAACGAACCGCCAAGTGGTCGCTATGGGTGTAGCCATAATCCACCCTCTAATTGCTAAGCAGCCCAGGACTGCTAAATGTTATATCGATTATCGATTCCACTCCGTTTATATGGTAGGTGCTCTTGGTACCCACGTTGGCTAGGTCTACATTGAGCCTAGCCAAGGCCCCCGTAAGGTCCCTGGGGAAAGTAAGGCGGCTTCCCCACTTGAGCGCCCAAGCGTTGAAGTCCCCTGCTATTACCAACGGGTTCAGGTCAGTTAGCTCCGTTGTCATCCGATCGAGCATATTGGAAAACTGTTCGATCGACCATCTTGCGTAGCAGCTGCAGAAGAACACTCCATTCACTTTTACAACCGCTAAGCCTTCGTTTGTTGTAGACACAACCTCCTGAACCGGGTACTTACCCGTCGTCCATAATGCCGCCATATTGAACCTGTCCGCAAACCAGTTTCCGGTACCGGCTGGGATGCGGTATGGGTCAGAAATTATGGCGATATCCGTTGCCGACTTGCTAATTGTCTGACACAGCAGTTGCTGGGCGGCCTCACAATGGTTCAAGTTTAGTTGGGTTACCTGCATTACGGTTGGCTCGTTGGAATACCATTAGCGGCCGGGCATTTGACCCCCAGACCCCGCCGCCACGTTCGCGTAGGTTCGCTTCCCTACTGGGGCTTCTTAGAAGCGCCAGGTGCCGTTTTGCCCGAGGACTGCCTAGCCCACTTGGAGGGCCTAGCCCGCATGGATATGGTGGAATCTCTGACCGAAACGGATGCTTCCGTCTGGGTCTGCTTCGAGGCTATATCCGTCGCCCTTTCGGTGGCTGCTAGCCGTGCCAACTCTTTGGCACTTTGCTCGGCTAGGAGCTTAGCCTCCAGCTCTTCCCTCTCCTTGCATGCAGCCTGCACTGCCTAAGGAGGCTCAGTTAGAGGTCCTACGCAATGTTGTTACGCGATGACGTAAAGTCAATAATCGCGTCCAATTGCTCAGACACCTCCAACACTTTAAGACGGGTTTCCCGCATCCTATCTGTGCAACTTGGCCAGTTGCGGCCAGCCATTTTGTAGGTGGTTTGCCCGGACTGGCGGAGCTCACGACTTACCTTCACCGCTGCCTGAATACGAAAGAGGGAGAGTTCGCTTCACGCACACCCGCGTGGCCTGCTGCGGGATTCGGCGGTTGGCGAAACAGGCCAGTTGCAAGGTGATGACAGATGTAGGATTGGGTGATATTGCTAAGGTCTATACATAATTGGGCAAGATATATATTCAAATAGAGAGTTGCACATGTCGCCAACGATGTTGCCGTATGGCATCTACACACTATCCATGGCCCGGATGAGTCCTGGCCCATCCATGGCCACGCCAAGCTTGGTGACACCTGCATCCGATGCCATGGCACTACCGCACGTGTCGCTCACGCCAGATCCCACCGTTTTACGCGGTGGGGACCTCACTAGGCCGCCTTTAGCGAACGGATTCGCTTTCTCCTTAGTTTTCTTGGTTTTCTCTATGTTGTTGGGTCCCCACTCCAGCCGCTATCCAAGCCCATGTGGAGTAGTCGCTATTGGCCCAATGCGCCGTAAGGCGTAGTCCGTTTAGCCGTGTGTATTTGTGTGTGTATGTGTGTGTGTGTGTGGGTGTGGGTGTGTGGGGGGGGGATTGTCTAACCTCGGTGTTTACACTTATACTTACACGAAAAATTCCAGGTTTACATGGGTTAGAACTATGCTTCTTGTTAAACCATTGTTTCAATCTCCTTTTTTCCATAAGCCATTGCTCAAAATCTTCTTCGTATTCGATCCATCATCTCTTTATTTCTCGTATTAACGTTACCTTCAGCCCGACACTCGCTCGATAACTTCGGAAGACGTTGGACCTGAAAACTACATACAACTTCCTCTTCTTTTCATAGAACCTAACGTAAAAATCAACACTGAATATAACATCGAGTAGGTTTTGAAGAACCATCTGCTTCCCTATGCATCAACGCTGTATGAGAATACACCATATTGTTTCCAACAGGACTCAGCTCTAGCTCACAAGGCAAAGAGGACACAGGCGTGGTGCGCGAAAAATTGCCCTATTTCATCACAAGCGAAGAATGGCCTGCATCTTCACCGGATCTCAACCCACTTGACTGCTTTGTTTGGGGTTATATGCTTCAACAGGCCCTATGAAAGGGCTATCTTATTACTTATTCAAGAAACATTTGGTTGATATTTGTGACCAAATTCCTCAGGAAATCCTGCGTGCCAGCTGCGATGGGTTTACAAAGCGTTTGCGCAAAGTTATCAAATAAAACGGCGAGAGATTGGAACTGAATTAATATGGTTTCTTTCTATAACATGTATCTTTCGAAGTGAAAATAAATGCTATGATTTTGTTTATTTGTTTTTCTGTAATCCCATTTTGTTTAACTGACACCTATTGTGAGACACCCTGTATAAAAAAACACCAACACATTAGCCGGAACCAACGCGGTCCATCATCTTTTGTACCACTTGTTTGACTTCTTCTTTAGCATTTCAAGTTATTGCTTTCGCAATTAGCTTATTGCTTGCTCTCAACTTAGTGTTCTTAATGCACTTCCACAGTTATTAATTGAGAGCTTTCGATGCCAAGTACCATTTTTGCATTAGTATGATTGTGTGGCAAGTACAATCATACGCTATGCCCAGGGAGCGAGAACCGGACCGGGAATCGAACCCAGCCACCTCCAGCATAGTGTTGCTTTGTAGCTGCGTCTTTACCGACTGAGCTAAGGGAGGACCCAATGTTATTTGACCACTTGTTTGACTGCTAACTTCCAATTCCACTCCGCTTTTTTTCAGCATGTTTTTCCCTCCCTCAATTGATCTTAGCTCTTGAGAATTTGCCATTTATCTTCTTAGGGCGCAATTTTTGTTATACCACAGTTAAGAGGAGTTTGAGTTGAGACACTTCTACTGCTAAATTTGTAGGTTCATAATCTGCGATGTAACGAAAGCTTCGCTTTTCAGCCCACAACTGCCATCTTTTTTATTTTAAATTCATCCGATTACTCGAGATATAAAATTCATGCCAAGGAATTTGATCGGAAAATGACGTTTCGTCGCCCATAACCACGCAGGCGTGTTATGTTAACATATATTCGTACAGTTTTCTCAAGCGCTTTGTTGCTTCTAAATTGCTTTGCGGTTCGGAACAATCGACTTAAGGTGAAATTGGAAGGAGTCCTTTTTCCATATGATTTATAGATTTGGTTAATTATCGCTTCACAATTGTTGAGACTAAAAATCACAAACCAAACAAAGCAGACAACGCTGAAATTGCCAACCAATGGATGCTTCAGTGGAGCAAACGATTCTTGAAAATGTTAAGCCTGAAGTCGTAATAGTATTTGAGATTTGTGCTCAAAAAACCTCGAAGTGATAGGGGCTTGCTCCCGTATGCCCTTAAGATATTTTAATCTCACCCTCATATTTGCATTCAAAAAGTATTTTTGCCAAATAATTGCAATTTTCACCGCTTTGCTCGATTACAGCTTCGAGTTCCACTTAAAAATATCCACCACCGTCGAATGTGTTCGTTCTAAGATCGCCTGGCTTTTCCCGAACTGTTTCAGAACGTACCACTTATAAATTACACTTATCCTGACAACCAGTGCCTACTATTGATCGTACACGCTTTTTGGTTGGCTCAGTGAAAACTAAAAATAAATACTCAAATAATGCGTCTGATTTTTAATGTGCAACCTTTATTCGATATCCTATAAGCCCGGAAATTTCTTGAAATCCAAGTATTTTGTAGTAAGAGTCCTTATAATTAGATTCCGTGTATTACGAGACCCGGTTGTGAACTGATTACCACTATCCAAACGACTTGTACGATCATATCAAAGCCCTTGTTGTTAAAACCCCTAATCACTCTAACGCCCCTGATCAAAACAGCCATTCCAAGGTGAACTTATAGAAAGTTAGAACAATTCATCTTAACTTAAACACAGACACGGCATTACAACGCTGGGCCACAGTTTAAACGAATCCAAAGTCAAAGCGACATTCTTCCGCTTTGATCTGAAATAAAAATATAATTTTCACGTGTACACTTTCCCGGGTCCCGTGTCAGCGTCTTCAAGCAACGTTTGTGAGTTGTAAGAGCTGACGCCAATGGAAAGTTGTTCCACCGACCAAGAAAAACATTGGAAACGCAACGAGAGCATTCCTTCCCACCGCACCGACCAACCTGGAGTTAAACCACATCTCCAACCAGCAAAGGCGTGGGGACTAAGTTTGTATATCAGGGTATACGAAGACAGTTTTGGTCCAATCTATCATGCATCTTCTACTTGAGCTTTATAACGATCCCAATGCGACGATTTGTTTCTCGTTCTAAATTCACATCCCCAAGTGGTAATTGTATGTGTAGTGAGTACCACCAAAAATCGAACACAGCGGCATCCATCATCAGTTTAGCCAACTTTACCAGAAGGGGGCCCTATCTGGCATATCGACTGTAATTCGCTGAATCACCTTTATTTTTACTTTGTTTCCCCACTTCAGACGAGTAACATCGCTGCTCATAACTTATTTATAAAGTTTTAAATCCTGGTAGAAAAAAAGCTCAGTATGAACGAGTGAACGTGACACGAGATTGAAAAAGTATGAATGATTCAATTTAGTGCGCGTAACATTGGTTTGTATTTTTATATTTTAATCACGTTGTTCCAAGCCGAAGGACAAGTTCCAAGATCACTAATGAACTAACTAGAGGAATATTTATCAAGCCGATCACCATTCCTACTTATTTGGTGAAACCAAAAAAAGATGAAGTAAATTATAATATATGATAATATTGGAGAAGAGATAAACCACGGTGAAAATCAATCCGAATGAAATGATAAATGATGCAAGGAAGGATGCAAATGTATCAGTTTCAAAATTAGAAGAAGCACGACAAAATAGTAATATAGACGAATCCAAAATGAACATTGAAAATTAATGGATTATGTGGCAAAAAGAGGGACAGGAGAATACAGAACTGGTTTTTTGAGATAATTAGTACCTTACCTTACCAATCAGACTAAGGCCGGCGTGGCCTCTGATGTACACAGAAGTTGTCTCCATTCTATTCGGTCCATGGCCTCGCTGTCTGCGGAGGGTCCGCAGGTCGCCTTCTATTTGTTCGATCCACCTTGCTCGTTGCGCGCCTTTTCTTCTTGTACCTGGCGGTTCGTTTTCGAGAACCATTTTCACAGTGTTGTCGTCCGACATTCTTACGACACGCCCAGCCCATCGTAGTTGACCGATTTTTGCGATGTGTACGATGGGAGGTTCTCTCAGCAACTGGTGCAATTCGTGGTTCATTCGATTCCTCCACGTTCCGTCTTCCATCTGCACTCCACCGTAGATGGTACGCAGCACCTTCCGTTCAAAGACTACAAGGGCGTGTTGGTCCTCCACTAGCAATGTTCATGTTTCGTGGCCATAGAGAACTGCCGGCCTAATTAATGTCTTGTAGACGAAGCCAAATAGTTGGACAGATTTCCAGAAGATCGTGCCACTCGTGTCTATCCCAGTTCTTCGAATCACACCCTCCAGTGCAATGTTAATCTAATCTAATCTAATCTAATCTAATCTATTACAAACGCAGCCAGTACGAGAAAGCATCCTGGAAATAATTGGGTTAGATAACGCCCAATTATTTTTTTTGTCAATATTGATGCTTGCAGCATATCAAAAACATGATACAAGCGTCAAAGCGGCCAGGCCTACTGCGTTGCATTTACCGCAAAAGATGATTCTGTAAAATGAGTTGGATTCAAATGAATAGATTTGAACCACAACGCATTTTAAGAATCTACAGGGGAAGAAGGATGCGTGGGCATACCGTACTATACGCTCCGAGGTAATAATAATAATAAAATATTCAAAAAATAATGAAAATTCAAATAATGAAAGAAGAATATGGCAATGATAATGTTGAAAATGGAAAATCAATATGATATGTTTCATAGAATATAAGAGAAGGTATATTATAATGTAAAATGAAAATAATTATTACACAAGTCTGCAAATTGTTGTCCTGCTGCAATTGTGGAAGGATTTGCGCATCTATTATGAACCTAAAAGCTTAGACAATGTATCATAGCCACAATTTTTTTTTTATTTTACGAAACTTGGAAACTCCATGAACAACCTGAAATTTAATATAAAGACTAGAGTATCTAAAATGTATGCTACACCATGCAACAAATGAGACAGAAACAGAACCGTCCCGAGCTCCCGACGATGACTACAATTGATGCTGGTTTCCTCAACCTAAACATGATTTTATGTATGGGAAAACCTGTATGTATTCATACAATAATATCTCTCATCAAGAATATATAAATATGTTAAACGAAAACACGCTTAAATGTATATAAAAGTTGTGACTCCAGAAAATTCAATATGATTACAAGTAATATACAATGACTATGATGAAAATAATACGATGTTATAATGAAATAATAAATAATATAGATTTTTTCTAAAATATAACATATGTATGTACAAAATAAATCCAACATCTACTGGGTTGCCACTGAAATAACAAATCAGGTATGCTTCATCATAGATAAAACCTCAATCAAAAGACGCAAAAGATATTCCCTTCTGAAGCTTTGTTGCTCTTTTAAACCCCTTCCCTTCACTCCTCCAGTCAAACTCCAAAGACCGCAGTATAAGCGATCGAAGATCCCGGCCCGATGACTCCTGAAACAAACGGCCTATACAATCACGAAGCCACCAAACAAATTTATTTAAATACAATCTCATACTGCCCGCAGTCGCATGTCAATCCTCCACGAAAACAGCAACCGGAATTCAGAAGTGCAATCCACATGTTCATGCTGAAATGCCCAAAAACCCAATTGAGCCCCTAATCGATCTACATGCTCTCAAGCAAAACGGTTTCGGAACGCAAAGGTGACTCCAAGGCGCACCGAAACCATCAATCAAATTAGAACAGAAAACACACAACATGACTAAAAGGTACACGATCCTCAGTCGCCTCCCCTCCCCTCCCTCCTTCGTCACCACGTCGTTTATTGGAACTTTTGAAGACCGGAGACAAGGTCGCAGCCTGCTTCCCGGTTGTAAACACAACATTTGCTACGGGAACTATCGCTATTCTGGTATCAATAATATTAGAAGTACATAGCTTAATTCCATCTGATCCCGTATCCGATCACGAAGTCCGAACAGCAACCAGCAACGAACAATACACATCATCACCACCAGCTGACGAATGCACGGGTAACGTTTACTCCACACTACCACTGCCGCTCCTCTATCCGCGATGCATTTCCTGGTTTTAATCAAAACGAGACGAAATGGAATCGTCCGACTTCCGTTTCTTGCAGGTTTCCACTAATAGAGAGCGTTAAGTAAACAAATTCACTATACACTTTGTTAAATCTTATATTAAATTAAAAATAATACGAGACAAAATGACGAGGAAAAAATATTCACGTCATGCTTCGAGCACCGCATTTCACACCCTCCAGTGCAATGTTAAACAACAAACACGACAATCCATCCCCTTGCCATAACCCTCTCCGAGATTCGAAGGGACTCGAGAGCGTCGCTGATACTCGGACGACACACATCACTCGATCCATCGTTGCTTTGATCAACCGCGTCAGTTTTTCCGGAAATCCATATTCGTGCATGAATAAGTACCGTTAAATTAGATAATTAGTACCTTGTTCAAATTTAAAGATTTCAATATGTTCTAAGAAATTCTAAGAATTATTAAAATACACATTTCAGTATTACTAGCTGATAAGATACTCTTCCAAATACAAATAATTTGAGACCCCGAAGGACCCGTATATATTTTTTTAGTTTGTTGAACATTACGTCTCATGAGAAATATAAATTGGCTTATAACCTGTACTATTTCAAACTTACGTTTTACTAGGTACCCTTCAGTACTTCTTTCAAATACAACCTGTTTTAGACCCCGCCAGGACTCGCCCACCCTTTTTGAAGCGGATGATTATGACGTCACACAGACACTTCAATCACCATATATCAAAATGTGGTCACCAAAGAGCATTGGTGTGTTCATCAAAAATGTGTATTTTAATAATTCCTACACATTCTTAGTACATATTGAAATCGTCAAATTTGAACAAGGTACTAATTATCTAAAAAAAAACAGTTTTGAGACCATTTATATCTCTTCAACGTTAGACTCTAGAAACTTAGTGTCTTGAGCAACTTTTCTTAAAATTACTTGCTCTACAACTTTGTTGAAGACCACAATCCTTTACCTCGTAGCTGGAAAAAGTTAGAATTTGAAAGTGTGGTTAAGCCCTTATGAAAGGTTAGGCGTGTTTTTTTCTTCAAAAAATGCGGAAAAATATTTTGAGCAACTCTTCTTTAGACACCTAGTCGATAAAATTATGACAATAGGGTGAAAATGTTTTTGACCGTCTTTTAGCACAATGGTCCCACTTCGAAACGGTGCGCTTTATTCCTCTCCCTACGCGGTCATCTAGCATTCCAAGCTGTTGGTATCGTTTCATTGCGTCACTTACTGTAGATTTTGCCATATTCAGGGTCTTTGCAATCACTGAAACAGTTTTTCCTCTTCGAAAAAATTAAATTACACCTGCGCACAACTCATTCGGCTTCATTTTGAATGAATAGAAATCACAACTGCACCAAACATACTGCGTATAAAGACAATAGGTCAAGGTGTTAAACCATGTAGGTATGCTTAGTTTGATTCGCTTGGTTGTGTTGAGGCATGCCAACAAGCTCTGTACCATTAATTTGCAGAAACCCTAAAGAAGAAACCACGCATTGGACTCAGACAGAGTAGATCGAGAATCTCGTTCGAAATTCAGCAGACTTTCAAACTTAAGCGGACTATTATGGGCAGAGTTATAAGCGTTCAAGATTAGACAATTTTCGTTACACATTCAATTTTTAGTTTTTGTAAGTGCACCCCACTATAGTAAAGTTTTGTTTTTGCCTTTATTAAGGTGACTTTTAGCCACCTGGGCTAGTTCATCACCGGAAACAAAAACGTAATCCTACGTTATAACGAAGTAATTTATTTTAGTTTCCCAAATATTGTTCATGAGACAATTGCACCGATCAAATGCACTGAAATGATGCAAAATGCTAAGTAACGGAAGTTGCCTGTGTTATTTTAGGAGCTTTATTTGAACTATGTAGAATTTGATTTTATCTCAAAAAATTGCCAATTCCAATGGAAATTCTTTAATAGAAGATATATGTCTTCCACAACACACCAAACTACGACAGGGAAATAATTCAATTTACGTATGTAAGCTTACATTAAAATGTGATATTGAATCTACATCTTTTTAGAAAAAAAATAATAAACCCAAACAATATAACTTCTATTTATTTCTCCTAACTCAAATCATTACTTTAGTGTAAAAACGAAATATTCTATTATATGGAAAGAATTAACAAAACAATTCTTGGCTCCTACAGTTTTTTTTTCTTGTATTAATTGGCTAGTTTAGTATTATGAGCTGTAGACAAAATTGAAACTATTGTTCTCTTAAATAAACCGCCAGCTGGGCTTCATTCATTCTACAATTAATTCTATTCTCGATAAGTGAATAATCAATTCCATAATCTAATAGAGTTTCTTGTATAATAGAGTTGTATTCTTCTGTACTCCAAATCTGTATAATTTGATTCAAAAGCTCGGGAATTCATAATTCTAAAACAATGGGTCTAACAAAAAAAATAAAAAAAAATCCCTTCCGTTGAAATATGACAACAAAAATTCTTTGCATTCTTAAGGTAAAACTGGAGGGAGTCCTTTTTTCATATGATTTATAGGTTAGATTGATTATCACTTCATGATTTTGGAAACTTAAAAACACCAACAAAACAAAACATAATACGCTGAAATTGCTAACCATTGCCTGAAGTCCTAATAGTATTTAAGGTTTGTGCTCAGAAAACTTCGAAGTGAGAGGGACTTGATCCCGCATGCCCTCAAGGTCTGACGTTTACCTAATACGGGAGAACTTTATTTCTTTTAATAATCGTTGGTCTATCGATGATAAAGTTTATATAACTAAGAATTTTACACACAATCAAAATGCTTACCAGCAGGACCCTTCTTACCTGAATGAAATTTCATCTTCTCTTGGGTTTTCATAATAAAAACTTTGTATCTTAGCTACTTAGATACGTCGGCAATTTGTCACAGTTGCGCAATCAACATGGAGTTCTTTCGTTCCGTACACGACAACAACCCACCTCCAATGTCACAGCAATACTTGGAAAGTCTTTCATCGTATAACCTTCAACTTCCTCAAATCATTTTCAGTGATGACGACATTCAGAAAGTTCTCAACGCTGTCGATTCATCTAAAGGTCCTGGTCCCGATCTCGTTCCGCCCGTCTTTGTAAAAGAATGTGCTCAGTCGCTGTCTGTTCCCGTTGCAGCGATTTTCAACCGATCCTTGATCGAAGTAGTATTTCCGGATGTTTGGAAACTGGCATCAATAATTCCAATCCACAAGGCTGGAAACACACATTGCGTAGAGAATCATCGACCGATATCTATTTTGAACTGCCTAGCGAAAGTTTTTGAGAGTCTATTGCACGACGTGCTGTTTCCTGCCTTGCAACCTGTGATACCCAAGCATCAACATGGGTTCGTAAAAAAGCGGTGAACCACGTCGAACCTCATGACATACACCCACAGTGTGATCAATGAGCACGAAAAACGGTGTCAGGTTGACGCAATGTACGTTGACTTCTCAAAACCGTTTGAGAAGGTACCTCGCGTATTGGCAATTGAAAAATTGAACCGCCTGGGACCCTTCTTGGATCATTTAATGGCTGAAATCATATCTGTCTACGCGCAAAGCTTTTGTTAAGGTGCACGATGCTAGGTCGAATGTATTTGATATTCCTTCGGCGTCCAGAAGCGCTTCACAAGGTATGCTCTACGTGGCCTGCCATGGAACGACCCAGTGAACCTACCACCATACGAACATCGATGCGCACTCCTCGATTTACAACCGCTAATGAGTCGTCGAGTGATGCTGCAAGGTTGTTCATTTTCGACGTGCTTAAGTGCAAGATCGACTGTAGCAGCCTTCTCGAAAATATGAGGTTCGAGGTCGTCAGCTCCGAAGTCGGAAACTGCTGTGGATCCCCAGCCATCGAACAAATTACGGCCTGAACAATCCACTGGATTTATGTTGTAGCAGGAACAGTTGAACAGCCCCCGAAGAAGAGTGAAAAAAACAAGAGTTAAGATGTTGCCAATAAGCTGGGTACTTCTAAGAGTAACGTACAAGGTACCAAGGCAAGAATCCATCTAAAAATCTTCACGAAGTAGCAGATGCCAAAACGGAGTGAAAATCAGGCTGCAATCGTTAAACCGCGGGCTCAGAAGTATGACGGTCTCCTGTGAGAGAAATCGGCGAGTATTGTCATGAATGATCGTTTCAGTTGACTAAACGACTCTTCCAGGAGAACATTATTGCACTGTGCTAGGATGCCGAAGATGCCGATAAGTCCATTTTTACAGAGAAATTCGGCAAAAAGGCCATGGTATGGCAAGCTATTTGTAAATGCGGAATGTGGTCTGAACCGTTTGTGACGTCAGAGACAATGAAGACTGATTCGTATGCGTTCGCTGCTTTGATCAGAAAGCATGATGGTCCAGTATTGTTTTGGCCAAATTTGGCATCTGTGCATTATGCGAAAGATACAATTTTAAAGTATGAAGCCAATGAAAAAACTTATGAGTCCTCCAAACTGTCCTCGAGCACGACCAATCGAGACATTTCGGGTTCATGTTAAAGCAGTACAGGGTGCGGCAGAAAATAATGCGAAAATGTTCAAACTTGAGTATTGGGTTAATTCGTGTAGCTAGTGACTAATTTCTGTCGAAAGTGTATTTGTTTATGTTTACTTTCAAGTGCTGCATCCAAACATTCTATTTGTTTTATTGCAAATTCATCAAAATGTTCACGAAAGAAGTGATCACCAGTTTGTTGCTCGCCCAGAAGAAGCCGAAAGAGATTGCCAAGGTGGTAGGGTGCCATTTGGCAACAGTTTACTGCATAAAAAAGTCCCTGCAGGATGTTCTTAAGCAGCGGAAGCCGGGAAACGGACGTCCGCGCTTTGTACGCACGCCGAATGTGATCAAATCGGTCCATGCATAAATTGCTCGCAACCCGGTGCGTTCAATAAGAAAACTTGCAAAGGAAGCCAATATTTCGGAGAAATCCATGCGGAGAATCATCAAAGAAGACCTGCATGCATCTTCCAGAGCCAGAGTAAAACGCCACTTGATTACGAACCGGGTCAAAGAACTACGAGTGACTCGTTCCAAGAGATTGCTTTCTTTGTTGAAGAAGGAAAAAATGATAATCCTGTTCTCCGACGAAAAGCTTTTCAGCATCGATGCTGTGGCCAACAGCCGCACGGACCGGTTCGTTTCACCGCAGAAATGGAGAACGTTCCGGAAAAAGTGAAATTCAAATTTCAAACCAAACATCCGGCTGGTGTCATGATGTTTGGCTTGGTGGCGGCCAACGGTTTGAAAATGCCGCCTGTTTTCATTGATGCTGGAGTTAAAATCAATACCGAAGTGTATATCGGTATTTTAAAGTACCAAGTGCTTCTCTGGGAGAAGACCAAAACGTTGTCGTACAGCAGGATGGAGCGCCGTGTCACACGTCCAATCGAACCCAACAATGGTTGAACGATAACATGAACATGGCCAGTCCAGTCTAGCAGTCCAGATCTTCATCCGTTGGATTATTCGATTTGGGCATATGTTGAAGCATGAGCCTGCAAAACATCACACCCTAGTGTGAAAACCCTTAAGTCAACCATAACACGCACATGGCAGTCAATGTCGGAGGACTACGTCCGAAAGGCATGCTCTGGCTTCCGGCGTCGGCTCGAGGATATTATTATAAAAATGGAGGACACATTGAATAAATTTGTGTAAAAGGACTTTGTAAGGATAACTGCACTCGAAAATGTTGATATTATGGCTTGAATTAGTTGAAAATGGAATTTGAAAGAAATAGAACAAATTTTCGCATTATTTTCTGCCGCACCCTGTAGATACCATCGAAAAATTTGCAAAGAGCTGAAAAAAAGTTTTTAAAACAATAACGAAGGAGTCAGTGCAGAGACTGATGAGTAGCATTAGTACGTTCCTTGGCTTATGATTAACGATAGAAAGATATTTTTGTATGCTCCTGCGAGAAAACATGAAAAAAAAGCTTCAAGAAAACAAACTCGTGAAAAAATTGTATATATTTTGATTGTTAATCGTGTTTATACTTTCTGGGACACCCTATATCAAATTAATTTCTTGTAATTATTGACAAAACATGAGCATTTTAAAACATCACTCCCCTACCCTACCGTGCAAAATTCAAAAGTCTACTTTTTCAAGAAGGCTACCTTCAACCACCTCTAGGGTTTGATCGACTTATTTTAATTTTTACCTCGGCACATAGTTTTGTTCGATGTTAGGGTTGCAGCTGTCAAGAGAAGGCATTATTATTGTGTTTCTTCATCAGCCGATGCTCCTCATTGCTATATGAAAACTGCAATTGATGAGAAGAGATTAACAATGGAAGGATCTTTTCTTGTGTTAAGCGGAAAACCACCAGCGCATAGAAAAATGTTCCGATATCTGATTCAAGTCTGAGTAAAGTCCGCGCCTTTACCGACTGAACTAAGAGAAGTAGCGCTTAAAGATTGACAATACCGCCAATAGTGTGCAAATTGTACCCAAGGAGAAAAACCCTCCAAACTCGCTGGTACTGCGCCCAAATGATAAATATTGGGCAATGGTAAAGCGAAACCTGAAGAGAACTCATAAACCAGTTGGATGTGAAAAAAAGCTCATGGCAAATTGGCGTTCAACATCAAATAAGGTGGATAGAACAGCGGTACAAAACTTGATGGAAGGCCTAATCAAATAATTTCCCTGTGTTTTGTAGACAATGAACTTCAAAAAGAAATAGAGATTGATAATTTATATAATGCACTAATCAGTGTGCACTTAATCATATTAGACCCAATTTTTGACCGTTCCACCCTTGAAGAAAAGATCATTTTACGTCGGAGACAGCTCCTTCCGTTGTTTTGATAATATTTATTCACAGCATTTGGGCCACTACTTCCTGTGTCGAATTTCATATTCATGTATGTGAAATTTAGCTGATCTCGTTAAATAACGTACAATTGGATGTTGAGCCGTTTCTGGTGCATTTATATTGGAAACATTTTGGCAACACGTAGCATGCCACTAGTTGCCGCGTGTTATCTGATGTTGCCTAGCAACAACTTTTGCCGCATGCTACAAAAATGATTATTTAGGCAACATGTATCAGGTGACTTGTTTCCGTCATAAAAATGTTCCGCCATCATTATCATTGTAGCCAATGTCAATTATATTCTACAATGAAAGTATGTAGGTTGCTCAATGCTGCTCTAAACTAATTGAGTTTTGAAAACGTGATGCAACTAAATAAAATCACATGCCAAACAAACAAACATTGAGCAACAAAAAGTTATAATCCACATGATAGTTTGTTCCACGCTATACGTTCCCCAAATTTTCCCAACCTAAGTCCCGCTTAATTAGGTCGTGAAAACTCCCCAAATGAAAACAACTACAATCAAACTCCATTATGCCTTCCTGCCGGTGGAACCCCAGGCAAATAGACTGGAAATGGAGCCTGAAATGGATTATGCTGTGGCAGCGGTGGTGGACCTTGAGGTTGAAACTGGACCTGTGGGGGTGCAACTTCCTTATTCAGCCACCGCGTCATCAACGGTGGGCTAAAGTATGGCATTAGCGTTCTCACATTCGACCAGAACAGTTCCGACATGAAGTACTGGCAACTGGCATATATGCTTCTGATGAAGTTCATGTACATTTGGAAACTCGAGGACATCGTAGTAGACATGAATGCTAAATAATGCGATAATGGTGTCCACAATGGCGGTGGTGGTGGTGGTGCTGGCTGTAATGGTCCGTCAATGAGTCCAGGTTGTTGCAGGAGTTGATGTTGATAAGGATTCGGCGGAAGAGGTGCTTGCAGCGGGTGCCCGTGACCGGCTGCATTCCAGAGGTGATAAAACTGCGGGGCTGGAGTCATTGTTGTTGTCTGTTGCTGAGCCATGACAGACGTTGAATGGGTCTGTTCCATTTCGTTGTGAGCCGAGTTGGATAAACCGAAAAAACTTCGTCCTATTCTACGGTGGAAACTTAGCTGCTAGTCTATTGGTGGCATAACGCGAGGTCCATATCCGGAGTCACGGTCGTACAGGACGGATTGCGAGTGATGAACATGGTGAGGATCAAGAGGATGATAAGGTCCGTAATGAACGCCGGTTGAAGCTACCTGTAGGGATATAAATAGAGAGGTGAAAAACGTTCATTGGTATTGGCAATCTAACGCAGAGCTAAAATTTCTGATGCATCGTCAGTATCGAAGTGATTGTTTGTTTCGTTTGCAATGAATCCGGATTTGACTGATAAAGGAGCGTGCATTTGAAGGTTGCTGTCACTCCTCAAAGGGTTTATATAGCTGAAACTTTCAATAAAATTCGATTCATTGCCAACAAAACAAACAACTACAACTGTAACAACGCCGAATACTTCATCATTTGGCAAAAGTGATGAAATAACTCGACATGCACTAATCATCACATCACCGACATCTGTCCAACGACATCCAACGACATCTACATCACTGACTGTCAAGGGGCTATTCATAAACCACGTAGACTTTTCTGGGGGAGGGGGAGTTTGGCAAAAGTCTACGCTCCATACAAAGATAAAAAAAATTGTATGGAGAAAAGTCTACGAGGGTTATTTTGAGATGTTCAAAGTGGTTAATGAACAGGCCCCAACGACGATCAACTGAAGAAGGCAATTTCAGGCAATGCGCATTCTATTTTGACGCCGTTGGGCACTCATACATCTGATATCTCCCTCGTCTGTCATCGCCCATCGCATCGATGGTCGATGTACTGCATAAACATTTTCCTAAGAAAGAGTCAATTTACAGTGTCATTGTGAATCGGAGGATGGGTTACGGGATCAGCTCGAACGGCATATTTAGCAGCAAACTGCCTTACGGTCGGATATCGATCTGCTGAAGAATCAACACAGCGAAGAAATCGATTGGCTGAAGAAGGAACACTGTGAAGAAATCAGAACTTAGCAGCCGTCATGAACTACAGCAAGCGACACTCCACGACACGATCAATTATTTGAAGAAAAAAGACATCAAAGATATCGAATGACAGGGTATTTCACGTTAGATCAACGTAACCAGTACTGCGCGGATCTTCAACATCAGGTTAAGGATCTAAATAACGAAAATCGCGTTTTATGATAAGCCAACTAGGGATCGTCCATTAATTACGTCACGACAAAAATTGACTTTTATAAATCCCTCAGCCCCCCCCTTGTCACATTTTTTGTATGGACCTTCAAATTTGTTTGTATGGATCGTCACGTTTTCCCAACCCCCCCCCCCCTCCCCCCTTGCTGTGTGACATAATTAATGGACCTTCCCCTAAACGTGGCAGGCCAAATTGGATTCAGCCAAACAACGAGAGTATGAAGCGGTAGGCAATGACAGGCAATTATTGGTAAGTAACTGTAATCCTTCGGCAGAGGCCACTCGAACGTAAGAGGCGAAAGTTTTCATAAAAGCAGCCTGTTAGAGAACAATCGTGCTAGACCTCCTTATTCACCTCCTCCTTCGCCCAATCAACCTTGGACTGGTAAACGATGGGAGATTCCGGGAGTTCTGCGGCTGCTCCACAAAAATCTTCAATTTTTGGAAACTCTCTCCACAAATATATCCACAGTTAACTCGAAGTCCAGGTTTGGTTCCCCATAACATACTTGGGAACTTGGGTCCGTTCTCTTAGGATTTAGCTGCTAGACAGGTAGTTACCAAGGAACTTCCAGTCTTTATCGGAGATCCTGTTGATTGGCCGCTCTTTATAAGTAGTTACCAACATTCTACGGAATTGTGTGACTTCTCCGATGCAGAAAATCTTCTTCGGTTACAACGTAGTCATAGAATTCCGCCAAAGTCGCAGTTAGGAGCTTTTTGCTTCACACTTCAACAGTCCCTGCGTTCCAACAGACTCTATGGTCGTCCGGAGCAAATTGTTAACAATATGCATTTGCAAAGGTTTGAACAGCACCATCACCAAAGGCGGATGGTGAGTTTCGAACTCGTTGTGCAAAATCATTTTACACATCTAAAGGCTGTTGGATTGGATAGATGAAAAGCTGTAGGATTGGATAGTTGAAAAGCTACCATCAACTGTGAAATTCAGCTGGGCACTTCACCAAGAGCACGTTCCACTTGTAGACTTGCAAGTCTACATGGGCAAGATATCATCAGAAGCGAGCGGCGTGACACAACATGTAAGCCATCCTCAAAGGATTCCGAAAGAAGAACGAAGCAAGCCGAAGGAGAAGCCGTTCGTGAATACGCACATTCCGACGCACCAGCAGAAGGAAGAAGACGACAATAATTGTTTCAGCGACAGAACGTAGAAATCGGAGATGACGTTAAGGCCGAGCTACAATGGGGAACGCAACGGCGCGTTGCGGCAGGTTTTGACAGTTTATCCATATATTTTATGTCAAAAACTGCCGTTGCGCGCCCCATTGTAGATCGGCCTTTACACGCCGCAAATATTGCATGGTCTGCAATCGTGACTGCCACAAGAAGAAAAAGAGCTGAGCACTTTTTAAAAATGTTGGACATAGACGGAAGATGGAAGGCAGTAAAGGCACACCTCATGGCACACGCTCTTTGGCCTCGCAAAAGAGACATTTGTGAGATCAATGAGTGTCCGAAGAGGCATCACCGATTGCTGAATTTCGAGTCACCAGTGGAGACGAAATCCAGCCGAGCAGTAGTCAATGTGCATCGTCAGCTGTCGTCTTCAACGCTTTTCGGCATCATCCCGGTCACATTGTTTGTTCTAAAGGGCCAACTCGACACGTACGCCTTCCTCGACGACGGATCATCTGTAACATTGCACACTGGGCCAGGGCTGAAAAAATTAGCAGGAATAAACCAACATGCGAAGATGCAACCTTAGAACAGCGCTCGCCTCAGACAAAGTTGCAGTTCATCAATAGGACTTTAACTTGACATCAATTTCTGGATTAGTTGGCCCTCGGACCATATTGAAACAAAAAATCTATCTTTCACATTTCTTGACATGATAGCTAACACAATGTTCACCAAAGTTGTTCCTCATTAAGTTTATAAGCGATCTTTGCCCCAAAATTATATATCGTAGGTCTTTTGTGTCATTAGTTATGATCATTTTTACGCTTAAGAGTAGGGTGAGCCCTAAAAAAACTAGTATTTTTCGTTTAACTTTTTCATTTTCAAGAAGTTTTATGACATTAGTGTCTTAGGCAAAACTTTTTGGAACTTGTTTAAATACACACTTTGACGAAGAAAAAACGTAATTTCATACATCCTTTTCAAAGATATCACGTGATTTTAGTCCAAAAAATCAACGATTTTTCAAATTGCATTATTTTTAAAGGGGGAAAACGGGGATGAAAATACGATTGCATATGAATGGCAAAGATAAGAGGTCTCTTTGTATTTAAATACTCAGGTGAATTTGGAAGAATTGTGAGGAGTTAAATGGTACAATGAATGTATGTCCTTTAGAAATAAAATTCTTGATTTTTTCTTAAATGTTGATGGAAATGACGAATATATCACCATAAAAAAAAACTAATATTTTTTTTATTTATTATTTGTCATTACTAATGTCATAAAACTTGAAATGAAAAAGTTAGGCGAAAAATACTAGTTTTTTCAGGGCCACCCTACTCTTAAGCGTAAAAATGATCATAACTAATGACACAAAAGATCTACCGACTATGGTTTTCGGAGCAAAGTTGCTTTAAATTTAATAAGGAACAACTTCGTTGAACATTGTGTTGCTTCATGTCAAGAAATGTGAAAGATAGATTTTTATTTCAATATATTCAGGGCCACCCTAACTGAAATTGGGATGTCAAAGGAAAGTTCTAATTATGAACTGCAACTTTGTCTAAGACAGTTTTGTTCTAAGATTGCATCTTCATAGTGAAAATAATTTATTCCTGCTAATTTTTCATTCTGGCCCAGTGTGCATTGGTGGATAGATCCATCGCAGATGCACTTGGAGTCTATGGCGATGCGAAAACTTTGCACCTTCAATGAACCGGAGGAATCAACAAAAAATGTAAAGCAACAGTTCTGTCGGCCAAACCACACGCTCGTTTGTAATTACTTAAAACTGAGTAGAAAACGACTCAGTTTCGTTAAAAGTGGAACCACCCTAATTAGAGTAATTGAAGGGTTACTCATTTTTTATTAACTAGGATACCTATCAAAATTAGAGTAAACATTACTCTGTCACGTTTGTTTGTAGTTTTACAAAACTGAGTAGAAAACGACTCAGTTTTGTTAAAACAGGAACTACTCTAATTAGAGTAACTGTGGAGTTGCTCAATTTTGATGAACTAGGTCATTTGCCAAAATTTGAGTAAACATTATTCGGTATGAAATTGTATTTTTTATTTTATTTTAATGAAATTGTTGATTGTTTCCGACAACTGTCCAGTCGAAACGGAGGTGTCGAAACACTTTAAATTTGTAATATTCTGGATTGATTGCAATTCATGGATTGAATTCGGCACTTCGAAGTCAAAATGATTGTTGACTACAACATACAGCTGTCTCATCTTGAAAACATTTGATTGACTGAACCACGTTTTTCGCTTTTGACAGCTTCATTGTAATTACTCTATTTTGATAAGTACAGCGCTTTTACAATCAGAGTAGCATTTACTCAGTCTCCTTGTATCAAGTTACTCAGTTTTTGACATTTAGCATGGCAATGCGAAACTGGAGTGAAAATTACTCTATTGAGAGTAGATCTGAACGAGCGTGCATTCTATTCTTCTTTCAAAAATGTTTTAAGTTCTTTGATTATAGTTAATTATTTTAGTAAATACCCGAAAAAAATATATCTATAAAATCAAAGCGTGGCTTATAATTTAAAAAATGCATTGAATGTACTAGAAAATGTGTATTTCGTTCAAGGTTGTTTGAACCACTCCAAGGCCTATACTCGAAAAAAATGCACCATTTTTATCCGAGTGTAACTTTTTTTGTCCGTGCGGGTAAAAATTGATTAAAATCTGGGTATAACTAGTTTAGAGTGAATTGTTTACTTGTGCCTAATTTCATAACAATAGGTTCAGTGGTTATTGAGATGTCATCGAAACAAAAAGAAAATCGCCGGAGAATTTTGCACGCCGGCATGGAAAATCTAAGTGCGACCATGAGATGGATCGAAGGACAACTGGGAATCATCCATAAAACTGTGTCTCATCTGATAAAATCGTTTAAGGAGTCCCAGACCACCGAGTGGCGGGCTAGAAGTAGAAGAAAATCGAAGACAGCTGACCCTATGAAGGTCCGGAAGGTGTTGGATTATTTCAAATGTAATCCGACACTTTCGATTCGCGACGCGGCTCTGAAGGCAAAGTGTTCCGCCTGGTTCGTTCAGCAAACCATGAAAAGAACTAGGCTTCGTGTATTCAAGGTCCGCAAGGCAAATCCGCACCAAATCCCGCGCAAGGAAGCTGTATCGAGAGTGGTTAACGAAACCGATGTGTGTGGTTATGTATGACGAAACCTATATCAAGGCAGACGCAAAGCAGATACCGGGGCTTTAGTTCTACGTTGCCAAATCACGGTTTGATGTTCCGAAAGACATAAGGAAGAAGAAAGTGGACAAGTTCGCCAAAAAATACTTGCTCTGACAGGCCATATGTCAGTGCGGTGAACTGAGTAAACCGTACATCACAACGGGTACCATCAACAGCGAAATTTACCGCATCGAGTGCCTCCAGAAACGGCCGTTGTCCTTCCTGTGGTCCATCATAATGCGAGACATTATGTTGGCTGGACCTGACATCATGCCATTACCCGCGATCGACGTTGGATTGGTACAGAGACAATAACGTTGTTTTTGTACCAAAAACCGCCAACCCCCCAAATTCACCAGAGATCCGTCCGGTGGAAAGATTTTAGGCCATAATGAAGGCCAAAGTTCGAAAATCGTCCAAGGTGTTTAAGAACGAGCTGAAATTGAAGAATGAATGCATGAAAATGACCAAAAAGGTCGGCTCCACCATTGCACAAAATGTAATGAGGGGTCTTAAGGTAAAGGTGCGGGCTTTCAGCAAATTGAATAAAGTAATTATGCCGAAATTTCCCTAAAAAAATACCCTAAAAGTTTAAAAAAAAAAACTTAAATTAAATTTTTGGCGAGCACTTTTGTCTGGTGTATTTCTTTCGAGTACAGGCCTTATTGGCGATGGATTCAATATTTCAACGGAAAGTTTTCGTTTAAAGTTTATCAAAATTGACGATGCAATATGTCTTTCTAAACTTTCAAAACAGAAATAAATCAAAATTGATCGTTTAACCG
Source organism: Aedes japonicus (assembly GCA_034211315.2). Taxonomy (NCBI): domain Eukaryota; kingdom Metazoa; phylum Arthropoda; class Insecta; order Diptera; family Culicidae; genus Aedes; species Aedes japonicus. Next base: position 72,869 of record JASCZW010004382.1, read on the forward strand.
TTGAGCTCAAAGGACATTACTAATTTGAAAAGATGACCACAGGTAAAGTTATCGAATTCCATCGTCCTAGTAAATATTTCCCTATCTTTCAATATATTGTATAAACTAAAACAGAATGCCTGAATTACTTTACTAAATAAATAAAAATATTTCGTTGATTTAAGATATTGATGTTGTTGTTTCAACAAGATAATATTGTTGCCTTTTAAAAACGATATTGTTTTTTACACACATAGTATTTTTTTATCTATTATTAAAACAATAATTTTCCGGCAATACAATCAACAATTAAAATGTCGATTCAATCGCTTTTACTCCTTTAATCGAGAGTTGTCAAAAACCAGAAGTTATTGTGAAAATAACAATCTTACATATTGAATCCGCTCTCAAACAATGTTATGATTAGTGAGTATTTCAAAACGATGCTTTGAACGAAGGTTTTAGCCAATTGAAATAAAATCTTTAATTGTATTTGAAAATAATCGGATTCATGTAAAAAAAACAAATTTTCGCCGTTTTGCTTCATTATACGGGAATACGCCATTTTCAAAAGTCATAATGACAGCTAGTGCGTTAATTAAGTCTGAGCGTTACGCAAAGTTTAAGGTTCAATTTCGCTTACCTCAAGATGTTTCGTCAAGTATGGAAACTGTAAAACTGATGGATGCCATGATTACGTCGTTTTGTGGGTTACAAATTTACTTACGTCCAGCGTATCTGCGTTATTCCGAAACACTGAAAATAAGACAATACACACACAGATTATTTTACAGAAATCTGTAAAGTTTTTTCCGAATTTTCAACAGCTCAACGTTCGGTATTCCGATTTTACAGATCCCGGTAAATTTTTTACAGATATCTGTAAAACTTCACCGAAATCCGATAAATCCGATTAGCAAATGATCAGTTGTTGAGAGTTCGGTAAAGCTTAAAAGGTTTTTGTATAAAAATCTAGGTGTGTAAGATGTTATAAAGTTAGAACACTCAATGCACATTTTGCAAATATATTCATAAAAAAAAGCATTTGTTTACATTTTTCGACACACGCCCATTTCGAAAAATTACTCGAGAAATGATGAATATTAACAGGCCTGTGATAACAAAACTTTTAGGTTGACTTTGAACCATAAAACTGTTGAACCTCCTCTGCATTATTCTGGGAGTACTGTGCAAAAACTAATGAAAGATCCTTAAACAGAAATGCATGTCCTTTTTTATGAAAAATAAAAACAAACTCAACTGAACGTTAAAAAGCGTCTCAATGCATCAAAAATCAAAGATCATCACTTTAAAAAAAATTATTCAGTTCACGGGATTTTGTTTGGCGATATTTTCCGCGAGGGTGCAATAATTTAGCGGACAGCTCTTAATCTTATAATTTCAAGGCTATCACATATAAGCTTATTGCAGGTGTTTTAATTCCACTTCGACATAGTAAGTCATAGATATAGATGAATCTACCTTGTGGACAACTTTAGTCATAACAGTCACGAACTTCAACTCAATCCAGCGTACTCTTCACCGAGGACTGAATGGCTTGGAAGACGGGTACCGTCACGTGTATTATTATTCACTCCTAATTGTGGAATTAATATGCCGTAGAATAGTCTTTAAATTTCCTATAACCGAGAATAAAGTAGTTTATAAATAATCCGATGAAACGTGATAACGGCTTAATCAAATGATTTCACGTGTTCAACCATGTTTATTTGAATTCTAATTCTTAACCGCCCCCACGCCGGTGCAAAATATGCCGTCAATGCAAAACAGAAAGCTTTGAAACTCACGTATCCCGAGCGCTTGCATGATTTATTTTCTTTCCCCGGATATGTGTACGTATTTGCCATAGATCAGCACAACGTGTATATTCTTAGCCTTTTCGCTGTGAATCACGTGAAGATGTTTGTGCCCGTCTTCCGTTCCAGCGAGGAATGCAATAAAACATCGCAGATTTATAAGCACGCAGCATACTTACGCAAAGCTTACCCTTTTCATTCCATTGATTGATGCCAACAACAGGGCGAGTTTTGCCATCAGGAATGCTTTCCCGCTGAGCGCTGCCAGGAACTGGAATCCTAATGGAACCGCGAACATGCCGAATACTGTCACTCCGAATATCATCATCGGTATCATCTGCTGTCGTTGGCGCCGATGACGTCCTACAGAGAAACGGAAAATGGAAAATTTGATGTGATGTTTGAACGGAACGAAAACTTTTCAAAACTCAAAGGAAGGGTAATCTATTGCTGTCCTCTAATAAATAAACATTATAAACAAGTATTCATAGCAGTGAAGTTTGCTGGAGCACGTTTAGGTTGATCGTGTCAGTGTTGCATAATTAATTCTAGGAGTTATGTAGGTATTTGATTTTGTTACGTAACTTTGAAGCCAACTGGAAGAGATTACTACCATGAAAAGTGGTGTCTTCGATCTCGTGTTAAAAGCGTTAAAGTGGATTTTCGCTTGAGTTGCTTATTTTCCCGGCTAGAAAACACTTGTAGACATCCTCGGTGTCTAATTTACTCAAGCATCATTTGTCATTTAGCTAGTCTAAGACTATTGGACTAATTGGGTCTGAAACAAATTCAAATGTGACTGACATGCCTATTGGTACTTAACATAGCCACTATTGCACGGAGCTAAATGATTGGTAAAAAGAAACATATTTTAATTTGATTGAACCGTAATACTGCTTTCAATTAAGGACAAACAAATGACACAAACGATGTCAAAAAGAGCTACTGCGTTAAGGAGATCACAGTAAGCTCTGCCCACGAACGGTTGGATTGTCATGTTTTGCATCCGTCATAAGTTTGTGAGAGTTTTTTTTCAATATCTAATTTCGGTTTAACATAGTAAATTGCGGATGACTTGTGTAAGATAAACTGCGAAGTTTCCGTCAGATGTGAAAAAAATCCTTGGTGGATTCTAGACTCCAATCCAATGCTCTGAAGTCTGTTTCATTAAGAATTTGTCCGCACAAAATGAGTGATTTCTCCGAGAAGATATAACCTACAAAAAGGCCAAGAGTATCATTTTGTAGATTTTTCATTAGGCTTTAAGTGGAAAACAATATATCCGTCAGCTGTTCAAACCTTTCGCTGAATACCTCCTCTCATTTCTAGCACCGTACTACTGTCCACCTTATCTGCCATATTTCTCCAGCATTTCTCCAAACCAGATGGTGTTTTGATTGATTTGCCACACTTCTATAATTTACGCTTGATATGTGCCCAACATGTTGCGATGGGACGAGAATCTGGACAAATACTGCTTCTACCATTCTACCGACTTCACGACTAGTACGGGCAGCTAGCTAAGTCGGGCCAGAACTCCACGGGACCTTGACCAGGACCAGGACGATTGAATAAATGGCAAAATTCTTTTCTGAAGACTCTCCTCTTTGTCAAATTGTCCATTAATAGTCGCTCCTGTGATGGACACCTTTTTTTTTTGTACACCTTCAAGATAAATTTATTAAATTCAAATTGCTTTCTTATAGCAAATAATCATAATGCAATCTTATGAACATAGAAAGTTTATTTCACTGAGTGTATGATTTCGAAGAACTGTTTGGCGAGTAAAGTGTAATAAAATTTGATTTTTGAAGGTTGATGTTTTTAAGACGAGAAAATGACTGATTCAGTTGAAGTTAATTGATAATGTTTATTTTATGGATAACTTTTACTTATTTTTTTGATTTTCATTTAATTTTATGTACCATCAATATGTATCTTCAATATCGATGGATCGATGGGTACCTGAGGTAATCTCCTCAGACATGTATCGCAGATTGTAAATGTATGCAAAGATTAAATAGTTTTATTATCTTGAATGCTTTAATCAATATTTACATGTCCGAAGAAGTTGCCTCTGCTTTGTTTTTATATATTTATTTATTTTTATTCAAGGTTTTTTTACTAAACATTGCGCTGATATTTCAGCAGTGCCAAAACAGTGCTGGCAAAAAGCAAATTACGTGGATTGTGGATTTGCGGCAGTATATCACAAGTAAATTTCCTCAAGTTATATTTTTAAGTGCTGTCAGTTTCATAAAATTTGTTTTTGCAGGAATAAGAATAACATTTATTTTGCTGGATAGATTGCTGGTTTTACTGCTCGGCAAAATCCAGCAAAAGTTTGCTGATTTCCAGCGAAAAAAAATGGATGGTTACAACTTCCTTGCATGGATTTTGTCCACCAGGTTTTGTTTCAGCGTCCTGTTGAAATATTTGCTGGCAATGAACATGTTTGCCAACCCGAATAAAAAGTTCTTATAGGTTTACAATTAGATGTATTGTAACCAGAGATCGAAATTCTCACTCAGCTGGGTGAAAACCATGCTCTCTTTCAAGCTGGTTTCCGATGAGTAGCGAACCGTTCACATTTCCATCTCTCCTTTTTCGCCGATAAATCATTATCGTCTCTCTTGCATATGCCAAAATATCTCGCTCCAAAATTCACCGAAAATATTTCCTCATGTCACATTTTTCTCTGAAAACATGCTAGGTACCGTAAACGAGGAGCAAAAACCAAAAACAAAGCCAAGCTGGTGCACACTGGTACCGCCATGGACCATCATTACCGAATCATAATGACAGAATAAAATAAGTATAAATACTGGTGCATTTTCAAGTGTCAAAAAGTAAGCGAAAAATAATTATCGGCATCTAGGATTCACTGAAAAAGAAACGATTTATCAGCTACTCATGCTCTCCGAAAATTATAAATCACTGGTGCTTTTCTCGCGAAAACTGCTGTGAGCGTATAATAATCTCTCGCTTCTCACATTCTCATCTCTTTCTCCAAGCGGGTGAAAAAGGCCGTTTCTCTTCTCAAGTAGGCGAATATTTCGGTCTCTGATTGTAACCATACAATAGAATCTTAAGTATGTACAATTGAGAGCATTGTTCACAACGATAAGATGGTTATAGGTGTTATGGTTCCCACAATAGAATCTAATGTAAATGGAGACATCGACAATATAAAAGGGGGGTACTGTTATGTATCTTAAGTATAGAAAAAATCATTTTTTTCCTAACAAATTAGAATCAATTACTTTTAATTGTATTGTTTCACAATTGTTAAAAAATCTATGGAGTGAATTGTAGATCTATTGTGATGACAATATGTATTTTTATTTATCTGATTCGCGAATAATAAGATTTATGGTCGAAGATAGATTTTAAGGTTATTTTATTTTATTGTATTGTAATTGTATGGTTATTTTTATCTGGGAAATCATGCTGGTATATCCAAGGATTCTTTTGGACTGCTCTGTTTTCAACGTGAGTGTGCAGAATTCTCTCACGTCTTTTGCGTTCACAATCCTTCTGAATCAAAACACTGCCACTATTTCTCACTACGACAACTAGAGGCACAACAATAATTGAAAAGAAATGGCCAAATACTAATTGAAACGGATTCCACTCTAGATGCTGAACTAATTAGTTTTATTAGTTTTCACTAATTTATATATCCACAGCAACAAGAGGCTTTTGATATCCGTCGTTACCAATGATTTTTTTACGTTTGGGATTCTCAAAATACATCCATTTTTCATTGCAAGAAACCCGTTCTTTCCGTAAATGCAGCATTTTGCACAGAGTTTTTCGTTTTTCCATCTGTCGTTCATTCAGGTTGTGTGGAATGTTTGAATGTTTCTCATGGCTTCATCAGAGAGATTACGTCGGTGTTGTAAGTAATAGTTTTTCTTTCGTTTTTCGAAAATATCCTTATCTTCCAATAATAAACAACTAGCACACTGTGTACATGATCCTAAACATTCAACAAGGCATAATAACTAGTTTGAAGAAGCCACCGAGAGGTGATAAATCTGACAGCTCCCATGTTCTAAAGATTGGACTCGGAAAAAATGCGACACTTTGTTTTGGGTGTAACTTTTGATCGTGTGGGTAAAAATTAATGAAATTTTGAGTAATACTAATTTTATCGCGATCTGTCAAGTAGTTTTCAAGATGCATTCGAAACAAGAAGAGCTACGCCAGCAATCTTGGGCGCGGTGATCGATAATCCTGGTCAGTCGCACTTGGAATTCACCATTCTACCGTGTTCCGGTTGTAAAGATGTTCCAGGAGACAAAGACCATCGAGCGGCGCGCTGGAAGCGGCCAAAAACCGAAAACGGAATACCCAGAGAAGGCGCGGAAGATAAGGCAGTACTTTAAGAATAACCCGAACCTTTCCACCCAAGACGTGGCCAAAAAGGTCAATTCGTCGAAGTGGTTCGTCCAGCAGACCATTAAGCGGGCTGGGATACGTGTTTTTAAGGTCAGGAAGACGCCAAACCGGACTGACAAGCAAAACACGGTGGCCAATTGCGTGCGCGGAAGCTGTACCGTGAGTGGCTGTTTAAGCCAGGCTGTCTCGTAACGAGACATATAACAAGGCGGACACCAAACAAATCCCCAGCCTTGAGTTTTTGGTCGGTACGTCCCGCATGGAGGTTCCGAAAAAGTTCAGGAAGAGAAAGATGGATGAATTCACGAAGAAGTACCTGTTGTGGCAGGCGATCTGCGAGTGCGGACGGTACAGCAAGCCGTTCGTTACAACCGGCACCATAAACGGGCAGATTTATCGAGAGGAACGCTTGCTGCCCTTTCTCCACACGCTGTTCTGGCCGGATCTCGCTACGTGCCATTACGCCAAGCCTGTAATGGATTGGTACGAAGCGAAAGGCGTTAATGTGGTCGCGAAGGTGGTGAACCCGTCAAATACACCAGAACTTCGTCCGATCGAAAAGTTTTGGGCAATAATGAAGAAGAGCGGAAAAACATTCAAAACCGAAAAAAAACAAACTGTGATCCCAACTTAGGAGCAGCCCCAACAGCTTTTTACTGTTGGTTTAAAAAGGATCAAATCGACCCTAGATCGTTTTACAAAAATCTTGATAATGAAATACAAATACAAAAGGTACAAAAGGAACAATGCCGTATTTCTATCAGAAGACCAACGATAAAAATTCGTAAAATTTGCAGTAGAACAATAGCCTTTTTTGAATTATTAAATTCAAATAAGCTTCATTATCTAATAAATTGGCCTTTTTCCCTTTTTAAACATTAATAGCAAATCTGAATATGATGAAAAAGATGGAAAATCACTATATATGCAACATAATAAAATAAGAAGCTTAGTTACTTTTTTGAAAAATTGTTGAGTGCCCCCTTTGACCCCCTTATAATGTGTACATCATTTTGAAAGGTTTCAGTTATTACATAAATTAACGATAAGTTAACCTGCTAATACCTGCTAACCTGTAATCTACACATCCTCGAAGATAGCTCAAAAATTCATTAAAACCGACGTAAATCCTATTAATGGAGAGATAATGATGAATTGTCTTCTACAAAACAGTGTATTTTTAAAATATCTAGAACTTTGTAGGATTTTAAATGTTCTATCGGAAAATTCGGATGAAAAAGTTATGACAAAAAAACCAGTCTTAAGGGGGTATTACATTTTTCATTCCTTTCTCACCCTACAACTTCATCCAGTTAAGAGATAGACAGTTTTTGTCTTCAACAAAGTTTCATGATTTGCCCCAATCTACAATGTTTTGATACATGATTATCGATTTGCACCAGATATAAAAATGTTAAGTTTTTATCCAGGTGTATACACCCCTTAAATCAAATTTGTTAACACAAAAATAAAGTACTCAAGAAAGGTTGAAACATTGTAGAAGACATCAACCACACCTAAAAGTTTCGCTGCAAATACCCATGTCTCACTTTTTTTTTTTATTTCGTCCCACTGTGCGTTGGTTTATATCGGTTCAAAGCGGAACTTAGAGTTGTTAAAAATCTTGTTTTTCCAAAAAAGTAAATTATCATCACACTTTGAGGCCCAAATCGCCCCACTTTGCGTGGCCCAAATGGCATCATTACCGATGGTTTGAAACCAAATAATCGGAAAACATCGCGAAATTTCAACACGACGTTCACAAAAACAAACCCTGCGGTCAACCCCACCGTTTTATTCAACATCCCATTGATTTCTCGTGGATGTGCATTTCAAACATTATTTCTGATGCTTGCGGAACATGATTCAGATACATTTGGCAGCACTGGATAGTTTATACTGTTAGGTTTCAGATGTAAACAAACAGTGTTGGTCAACCGAAAAGATATAGGAACAAGAAAGCAATCGGTCAACTATCGTCGTTTTATTGCTCGCCAGGAAAGGATATAATTCCGTCGGCAAATGTTTCGGAAAAAATCAAACAGACCAATCCGGAAAAAACAGCAAGTGCTGTTTCAATACGGCAGAACGGAGCAGGGTCAATAAAGTGGAAAAATGATTAAAACATATCCAGCACGATCAATTAGGTCCATGGCACGGGGAATCAGGTGTTCGGACAACTCAAACCGTCAAGTAATGGGTAAAATTCTTGGTTATTGGCGATACGGAAAGGCCAATTTATGAACGACAATTGGAAAAAGCAAAAAAGATATTGAGTCGTTTGAAGGATCCACATCATTTCAACCTTTTAAAATGAAACTGGAGGGAGTCCTGTTCCCATATGATTTATAGGTTAGATTAATTATCACTTCACTGAGACTAAACATCACAAAAAAAAACAAACAACGCTCAAATTGCTAAACAATGGATGCTCCAGTGGAGCAAACGATTCATGAACATTTCACGCCTGAAGTGCTAATAGTATTTGAGGTTTGTGCTCAGAAAACTTCGAAGTGATAGGGACTTGATACCGTATGTGCTAAATAGATTTTTTTTGTGATGAAGGAATCACAAAGCGAATCGAAGGAATGACATGTGGCTTACACCAGTCCGTATTCAGGTTCCTATCGTCATGTCAAACAAGTTTCTGGCTGATTTGATGGTTCTAGGCGTAGTCTCCCCCGTATTTCTTTGATCGAAGGTAACAGTTGATGTAAACTTGAAGGGTCTGCAGGATGTTGTTGTACCGAGCATGTAGAAAGTTGCTTCTGACCGTAATTTCATTTTCCAACAAGACGGACCACTTGGCCAAACAAATCGAGAGGAATTCATTCGAATAACGAATGGAAATTTGCCACAAATATTAATGCAAATTACAAACGATTCTCTAATGGAACGAAGTTCATAGGACGATCGTATGAAAATTTTCCTCACAGACAAAAAAGCCACAAAAATGAGCCACAATCACACGGGACTACACACACCTGATAAGTGATGTCGATTGAAAGTTTATATGAGGCATGTTTATCCCGACTAATGCTACAGTAATCATCTCATACGATTTCGTATGGAATCAGTCTAGGACCCTTGCTTTGTAGTTCATAGTTCTAATCGTATGAAAATCGCACGGATAATTTCCTGAGTGTAGAAGTATTTTAGATTTTTTTGTGAGGAACGAGCGGGATATCAATAGAACCCCTCACACCACACTTAGGTCGCTCAAAGCTAAAAACAAAGCGGTGTTGACATCTATTAACCGAAACATGTTAAAACGTGCATGCGGCAGTTTCCAAAAGCAACTTACTACAGTCGTCGAAAGGGACGGTGATGGGTTTGAATCCATGTGTAATGAAAGTAAAGGAACCACAAAAAATTCATTCCAAAAACCACAAATTGGTGTAATTCTAGGACATGTTGTAGTTTTAGAACATGTTCTCAAAAGTTCTGGGAAAAGCTTAAATAACAAGTGAACAAAAACTTTGCATTCTCCGTGGTACTATGGTGTCTCTCTCTTATCAAATGGCTCAAATTTCATGTCAATGCCCAGGACGTGATTTGGAATCGTTTAAGTGTAGGGGAGCGAAAATTTCAAAAAAAAAAGCATGAGTTTCGTAGCCTTACTGTTGCCACACTTCTTGGGCACAACGATGTAGTGGAGATGCATTCTGATACCGATGGCGTACTTAGTGAATCATATGACATGTGTCAACGATAGATTGGAAAGTTAAAAAGAAGAATGATAAGATCAAAGAAGTAGATGAAATATCATGGAAGCTGAAGTTAACAAAGTAGACATTTATTTCAATAGTTAATAACTAATAACGATACAAGTTACTGTAGTGAAGTAGTGGAATTAGCGAAAGATAGATTATAGAGAAGGAAGATTAGAGAAAGGTGAAGAAATCGTAAATTTGCAGAAGAAGTTTTTATTAAATCATATGCCTTTTCCTATTTTTTGCTTGTTCGTTGTTTAGTTGTGCGACATTCAATAATCTCAAATTCTCCGAATTGTTAGTGAGGGCAATTAAACAATTCATTAGACTTTAAATGGTACACAGAAATGTGGTAATAAATGCTATAAACATTTTGGTGTGCAGGACCATAATAAAAAAGTGATGATTTTTTAGTTGAAATCATTGGCGGAACACCGAATAAGTCAGATCATTTGATCTCTATTGTTCATTGAATATAAACTTAATTTAATAAAATACGAGTGTTTGGAAACTGCCGCAACTAGAACTGTAAAGACCCAGTTTTACTCCGTCAAAATAGATGGATCGCCTATGAATACATACGCTTGCGTTCAGTTGACGGCAACTTTGACAGAAAACCATATATGACTGTCAAAATCTGCACGCACACGCATTGCAATGTATCCCAATTGTGGGCCAGCCATTACTTTTGATTCGTTCGATAGATTCTTCTCAAATTTCGGTTGTTCAGAAATGCCGTGCAGATTCTTCATGTGATTAAAGAGGATGAAAGATATGTTATGGTCTAAATGAGACACTGGTTACTTCCCTTTTTAACCTGTTATCATCATTATTGACAAGAAATTTATCAAATAACATGTTCTAACTACTCAGTCTCAAGAACTGCAAAAATAGTATAACAAATTATCAAAGTCGCCTGGATTACAGTACTAAACTTTTTATCGTTTACAAGCTCAGCTATCCCCTTCATTCTGTAACAGATCCCTTCCGATGGGTTATGCATTATGCAATCAATTATTGAGTGCCAACATCATCGCTAGACGCGACCAGCACAATTTCAAAGGAGGAAGGAATCCATAATAACGAACTGCGCTAATTGAGTTTCTATGTCACTAATCACTGTTTGCACGTAATGTTGCGTTAATTTGCAATGTCGCGACGTGTTTGCTTGTCACCGAAAGTGCGTTGGGCAATAAAATCAATCCGATGTCAAGTTCGCTAGGGCTGACAGATGGCAAATTGTCTACAGCATGATAAAAATGTGATTGCATCCAAAACGAATCAACAGCGTTATTCGCGGTTTAAGGTTGGCTTGCGCCAATCATACTGAATTTATTCGCGAGACCATGGCTGTCCAGCTGTTCGTATTTTGTGGCTCTGGAAGAGTAAGGTCTGACACTTCTCATTTTACCTTTATTACGTTCCTACTGATAATTGGTTTTTGGGTATAACCTGAGCATAATTTTTGCACGACCACTAGCTCTGACGATTTTAAAGCTTTCTCGACGTACTAAAAATGTTCTTCTTCTTACTTGGTTTTTCAAATTTGTTATTCAATCAGCTTACCACCTTCTCTTAGCTAATCATTCTAAATGTACTGCCACAGTAATTGATTTAAAAATTTTGATAACTGTAACATTTATGCATCGGTTGAGTACCACATACACTGCTAAATATCCTCCCGGCCAAAAGATCACACGTTCTTTGTGTGCTTTATGAAAAGCATCACGTGATTCCTCAGTCAGGCGCCCACTGGCGGAGATGTGTTATCACATAACATGTCAAAATATCGAGTCAGAGTCTTGTGGCGTGAGGCTAACCTCAACAAAGTGTTTTGACATGCTAGCAGATACACCTTGGAGCCCATCGTCTTGTTTGTGACAACAACCTTGGTTTCCGTTCCATACTTTGCCAAATCATGAACTGCCATGCAAATTTATCCATCAACGTGAACTCAAATTTGCCGGGGATATCTGCTCTTGTGTCGCTTATTGAAATTTTAAACCAGGAAGGGGTCCTGAGTCAATTATCACGCAAAATTTCATCGTTAGAACGAAACCCTGCTCGCAGAAGGATTTTTCAAACGGAACTAGGTAGGACGGTTTAGCACCCAAGACCTTATTTCAAGCACCGGGTAGACGTTAACCGTACAACGCTCATTTTTTGCTGTCTGTGCTGTCATACTGCAAAAAATGAGCGTTTTAGGTTAACGTCTACCCCGTGCTTGAAATAGGGTCTTGAGGTGCTTAAGCCGTTCCCTACCCTATAAGAAGCAACCCAATTTATTGCGACTTCATTATCTGACAGTATAGGGTTTGCTTTGATGCTTTTCAACAAGTCAGCTTTGACGATGGGAAGTTCGACTGCAGCGTTTCATTCGAGCTGCTTCGGGCAATGTTGTTGCGTTCGTGAAAATGTCTGAGCACATCAAAAACAGCGGTTTTGGCGATATTTGACGTTTTGTCAATTGACCCACCTGATCAAGTTGGATTTTTAACGTGATCTTGCAAAATTAAGTTTTTCTCAGGGCCTGTTCATAACTCATTTTTGAAAATCTAACCACACCCCCCTTTTCCCCCTCGCAGACCAGTCTCCATTCATTTTTTTTTTTTTTGAACTTTTGTATGGAGCGTAGACTTTGGGCAACAGACTTCTTCAGTGTCTCGTACTTATAACTCGACAAGTCGCCAGTTAACAGTTGATTTATCCAGGTTTAACAATTTCGCCAACTTGGCGTGAGAGTAGTTTGGATTTTCGCCGTGCACGTGCACAATTTTGATGCGTTGCTTCTTTTCCTTCGACGACATTTTGATAACTGAAGTGCTAATCTCAAAATCAAAGTAAAGACATGATGATAAATGTACACATCTTCAAAATGAGGGGTGTGCAAAAAAATTCAATGCACGATGAAAGGAAATGCGTCAAGTTTGAGTCGACCAAATTTTGATCGAAACACCCTGTAACAGTTTTATCCGCTATACAATGGTATGATATGTATTCAAACATATCCAATGAATGTCCTGGAAGACCAACATACATTATGAGATAATTTTTGAGATATTCTATGCCAAACAAACTAGCTTAACTTTGTATGCTCATAAAGCTACTGGTACAATTGTCGACCTTAAGTATTGAAGGACAGTTTTAATGAACTGACACAAACAAAGTTATCTTATGATTTCTGCAGATGTTTCAGAATATTCATTGAATATGTTTGAATATTCATCATAGCTTTGTACAGCTCAAAAAGCTACGGCTACTTAAGATCTGAACTCAAGGTCAGTTTTTATGAATTTGACAATCTCAAGATAATCTGATTATGACTGATGACCTTACAGAAGTTTTATCAGATGTATTTGAATGCTTATAAAGCTAATGCTACAACTTTAGTTTCTATGTTTTGATCTCAAGGATAGTTTGGAAGTCCTAGAGCATGTCGTATTGCTTTATGATGTTTGTTGACCTATAATAATATTAATTGAATATGTTTGAATATTTATTGCAACTTTTTATTGCCCAAAAATTACTGCTACATCTGTAAATCATAAGTTCTGAACGCCGGGACAGTTTGGATGACCTAGAATATCCCAAGATTATCTTCTTGAGTATTTTTATTCACTGAATATGTGATGAAACCTTTTATAGCACAAAAAAACTACTACCGTAGATTTCAAGTTCTAAACTCCAGGAGAATTTGGATTTGACCTTCCATAAGATTCATTGAATATGTTTGAATACATTTGGTCACCTTAGCCCAAAAACGACTGCAATAACTATAGATCTTGTGTTTTGAACTTAAGAACAGTTTGGATGACCTAAAATATCCCAGTATTTTTCTGTTGATTTTCCAGACTATACAATGAGTATTGTTAAATACATATTGTCCCTTTGCACAATCCAAAAACCTTCTGTTACAACTGTTTATCTTATATTCTGAACTCGAGGATAGTTTGGATGACCTAGAGCATCCCAGTTTATCTCAATTTTTTATTTTACTTTCGAAAACTCACTGAATTTGGTTGAATACGTAGCGTAATTTTGTATAGCACAAAAAGCTATAGTTAAAAGTGTAGGTCTTATGTTCTGAACTCATCACCAGTTTAGATGACCTAGAACATCACAAAATTATATTATATGATATTCTAGGGCACTAAACGCACATTGTTCTTTTTTCAGATATAAAAATTGATGCTAAACAAATTTGCCCAGGACTGTGTACACTTCTATTCAGTTTGTGATTTTATACAGCCATTTTTCTGTTGGGGTCATATTTGACCCCTTAAGCTTGAAGTAGTTAATAAACTTTTTGAGACAAGGCTTAACATTTATGAATTTTCATTAATTTGTGGCCAACAAACAATGTTCTCTATTAAATTTGATAAGTAGAAATATTTCCGATCCACTGATGCAAATTTTTGAAGATCTTTTGAGAAATGACTGAGATATTAACGCTCAAAACCTGACCACTTTTAATGAGGACGCTATGCGATTTTTGGAAAATTGTACCCCAGTATAGAAAACAAAGACGCAAAACTATATGTTCGTGGGTTTATAAATTCATTTTGAAGTTTGTTTTCTCATGAATCCTTGTTCACTAGAGATTCACTGATAGTTTCATTACAATTCTGTAGTCTGTAAAATTTTCACTCTCAATATGTCGCAACAACGAAAAAAACGGCGAAAAATTTAATATAACATTTCACCTGATACGCATTTTCTGTAGTTTTCTATACTATTAGCAGAACTTTCAAAAAAATTCCAAAATTAATTAAATTGATCTATTGGATCAATTACCAATCCACAATAATTGAAAGAGGTTACTTTGGCCTATGCTGGGAGTTGAAAGAGTCGAAACAAGTTGCTCTCACTTGATGAGTCAACAATAGTAGAATCGAGTGATTAGACTCTGCGTGAAAATTACTTCTCACTCGAATTGACAATTGTCGACTCGTAAAGTGAGGAAGACTCGTATTAATCATTGGACTCGCAGAATAGACCCAATTGGGTATTAATTGGGCTATATGATCAAGTGGTGAGCGGCGTCATCCATCGTTCAGGTGATTGCCATGTATTAAGGGATCCCGCTCCAGACTGACGAAATTTTAAGCATCAATACACTAGTTTGGGTGAAGTTTTTCGTTGTAATTTGTTCTTTGCTTAATTTTCTAAATAAATAACCCTCCAATATAAGTGCTTTGGTTCTACTTTTCACTTTCTGGTAAATATCAGCCATCAGACAAAAGAAAATGTAACGGCAAAATTGTTTCCCCTTGTCTGTTGTCAGCAAATATGATATTTTCTCCCTCTCAGAGTTCATTTTATTCCTTTTCTTTTCCTCGATGATGGCGAGGGGGCTTATCTCATTATATAGACCTGCATGTGAGACTTAAAATTTGCCTAGCAGTGAAAGTATCATATATTCTGCTCAATATTTCACTTACACGTCGTAGGACGTTTATATCAAGGCATTAACATCAGGTATGATACTGGTGGGATATGCTCACTTTAAGTTTTCTTACATTCAATCTAGGGTAAACGAATAAAAGAGCATTTCATTTCTCTGACAGCTTATGTTGTTATTTGTTCATTTATTATTTGGAATGAATAACCACAATACCTGGTATGCTCATGATATTATAACTGAATGGATTGCAACTTTAACAAAAAGTATGCTTATTATCTAGTTGTTTGAAATGAAAGAAATAGTCACAGAAAAGTGATACCTAAAACTGACGCTGACAAGCATGTATATTATAAATAGGATGTGTAAGGCCCACTTAGGAAACACCATTTGGAGCAGTCTAATAGACCTTTCCATGTATGGTATATTACTAACAGTGGTCACGTTGGTTATGCCAGAGATATATATTATTCAAAAAAAACCAAGCTATATTACTCTGACTATGACTTTTCATTAAATCTAAACCGTTTTTCATCAATTTCGTTGAAAATTTCACCATCTCGATTAACCAATCCACGATTATCTAGATTGAAAGCATAAATCAATTAGAATAAATCTCGAATCGTGAAATCTGCAAATTCGCGAGATTAACAGAATTCGAATCTGTTTCAACGGCACTGTATTTGAAATAACTTTTCTTAAAATTGCATATGAATTGGACGAAAATTTCAAAGTATGTGGCATCCATGTTTTCATATCATTTTTTCATGGAAAATATCAGGATAAACGGAAAAAAAACCTTAAATTAGCTATTCAAAAGTTAGTCCACACTCGTACAAAGCCTTTTCTTCTAATTTTTATACAACAATTGTAGCTAAATAATTGTCACTGTAATTATAATTGTAATACAGTTCCGGTAAACCACATGCTGGCTATTTCCAGAACACTCGTTAAATTTCATAACCTTTCTTGTGCATTTTGACTTATCAAAGCATGCCATAATTTTTAAGCGAAATTTGATAGTGATCTGAAATGTTGTAGCTTTTCCAATTAAAATACGTGGTCGTTGAGTTTAAACGTTGAAGTACAAAATTGTGTTATTTTATTTTTCTGAATATTTTTTGAGTAACTTTAATGGGAGAATGATTTACCATAAATTTTAACACAATTCCGTTATGGTCTATGAAAGAAATTCTAATTAGTATGATAACCAATATAAATAATGAGAAAACAGCTTTCTCGTACGTCAGCATCTTCGTCAACACTTCATACAACCCTATCGGGCAGTCCCTTGCCGTTTTTTTTTTATAGAAGATCATCAACCTAGTGAATTGAATTTATGCTATTTTCTGGTAAACAGAAATTTCACACTCTCGACTGATTGCCTCAAGCAATCCAGGATATACAATAGTAGTTCAGGTTTGGTCGTGTTAGTTCAATGTTCAGTGTGAGTTTAACAAAATCTTTAATTGTATAATAGAAATTCTCAACCCTTAAAGGACGGTGGGCAAGGACCCGTTAAATTAAATTCTCTTTCCAGTTTTGTTCGACAGTAGGACATCATTATAACTGACCCACAATTGATACGTTGCCGATGCGTTTGCGTGAATTTGACAGTTTTCCCATAGATTTTCTATCAAATTTACGTCAACGTATCCGCAACGTACCAATTGTGGACGACCCTTTAGGGTCTGTTCATAGACTACGTAGACTCATTTTTGAAAAACTCAGACCCCCTGCTCCCCCTCGCGGACTTTTCTCACACATTCTGTACATTGCACATTTTCTGGACATTTTTTTAAAAGTTTTGTATGGAGCGTAGACTTTGTTCAAGCCACCAGACCAAATTTGACAACGGTGCCTTATTTTTGTTATCAGATAAAAATAATGAAAATAACATGCGGCTGAACACAAACACGATTTTTTTTAGAACCTTAATCCTTACATATTTGCTCATATTTGGTAAAACTCACCTTCGACTACGGACAGATTACTCTGTTTCCTATGATATTTCCGCAACCAAAAGTCTCCCTTTTCATTCATCCAATATTTTCCTCCGCCAACGGGATTGAATAAATCAATTTGCAAAACATGTGTTTCAAACACTTTATCCATAGCCGCCAAAACACGAGAGGTCCACTGCAAACTCTCGTTCGTTGAATGATCATGACCTTGTTTTCCATCAAAATGAGCCGCCCGCAGATTATTGATGGTTTCTGTGCTGTTCTGTGAAGCCTGGGCCACTCTTACCGATCTAATTGAAACAAATAAAATTCGTCAAATATCACCTCCACTATGCATTCTATCAAAAATAAACATCACTCACTTCCTATTGCCATTATTCACACGGACTAAGCTTATGCCATTCACCAGAGGTATCCTCTCACTGCCAGCAAACTCGTCCACCGCCGCTAGACTTTCCTCCTTCAAACACTGCCACCTGGAATCATTCTTCGACGCACAAATCTTAAACAAATCCTTGGCCTCCCAAGCTAGCTGCCTCAAAGAGCTCCTTAGAACAGATCCTCCCTGCACGAAGCTTCCGAGCGGGAACAGCAACAGCACCAGAATCAACCGAGTTTGTCTCATGTTGGCGTTCAATAAACACTCATCATCACCGTTTCAACCTTAACTGATCAAAAAGACCGCAGAACTGTATCGTTTTATATTGACCACACAAAACAAGTGCAGTAGTTGTTCGATTCGTTACATTCGAGTGCATTTGATCCGGTGATTACAGTTGTCATCGGGGAACAAGAACCAGGTTCCCCTTTTTCATAAATATGCCTGTGTTCCCCATCGGACATGACCCCTAATTGTACACCATGACCGGCTGGAGATGGACATAAAATGCACTTTGATTGCAGTTTTGGTACAATCGATGTGGTTCAGTTACAGTCGATAACCAGTGGCCAGGCCAAGTGGGTGGCTTCCGTATGATGTGCCATCTTCAGTACCAATTGTAATATAGAGCATTACAGTAATGAAAAGCTTTTCTTCTGCTGAGATTGTACGGTTTGGAAAGGTATCAGAATCGGTCGTTCGGTGACAGTTATTCATACTAACTTATTTCGGAAGTCTTTGCATTATTCAAACCTGCGTCAAACATATTGGAGAATTTTCTGGAATGTCATAGAAGAAATTCTTAGAAAACCTAAAAAATGCTACCAAAAGTTCGTAGAAGTGCATTCTTGGCATTTGATTTAGGTAGAATCGAAACAAATTACACTTGATCGGGAATCAAAATGACACCTAAAATGACACTGAATTATGTACACGCACATTTAATAATGTATCGTGTGAAGATAACTTGAACAATTATAGCAAACTAAGTATTAACAGATGAAATTATGTCACCTCAGGTTGAATAACTATTAATGAAGAATTATCTCACTCGAGGCGAGAATTGTCATCATGTAAATTACAGCAAGTCTTCTCACCTCACCAGCTACGCATAATATTCCAAAATTTAATAATGTTTTCCTCACGCTTATAAAAAAAACTCTCTTTTAAAGTATGGACTTTCATTTTCGAAATATAAATTATAGTAAACTAAATCAAACGGGATCAACAGATCGACTTTGGTAACATTTCAGCTAAAAAAAACTATGCAGAGTTTGGTAAAAAAAAAGGATTGCCCCGTCATATCTTTCTTTCTGTAGGTCAAACTTACATTCCCGGTAGTGATTTTTCTAGGATTGTGTGTATCATACAGAATTAAAAGAAAATCGAAGCACAGCCGATATTATATTAAGAGAAACATAACCTAAAGATTGTTCTCGAAAAAAATGCATCGGACAAAAATGATCACCGAAAATTCATTTTAAGTTGGATATTTTTGAAACTCTCAGGGAATAAATAAACATACATAAGCTATGTTTTTCAAAGTTGGCTTATTCAACCTCCTCTCCTAGGTTAAACGCCCGCACTTTGAACACAACGCTACCCATAAAATCCTTTGCAACACTTGCGCCATCTTTCTTACACACTAACCCTCCATTATCGCCCAAAATTTTTCTATTTGGTGAAGTTCTAGCGAGTTTGGCGGATTTGCCTACCTCGGCACAAAAACAACATTGTTGGCTTCACAGAAAAAAATAATTAATTCTAACAAGCGCGTAAAATTTCCCCTCATTTTATTTCAAACCAAAGGAGGGTAAACAACGCAATTGGTTGTAGTCTTTGATGAGCCATACAACAATATTTGCAATCTTTCATACAACAGGCTTGATTCAGGCGTTATCTAGCTTAAATTTATATAAAATATCCCATTATTTTTTGCCAAATCTAGCATTCCCTTTATGTGCATAAGATAACGCAGAAAATTAAATGTTTCTTTTTATCTGTCTGATAAAGAAATGCCATGCATTGAAAAAGACGTGAAAAATAAGGTTTTGGACACATGGCTACGCGAAAAGGGCGTAACGATGCGACAATTGGCAAAGCGCTTTGGAATTCAGCAGCGAGTGTAAAATCCATCATAACCAAGTTTGGGGAACACTGTTCTTACACTACCGGAACAATCAATGCGGAAATCTATCAATCTGAGTATCTGCAGAAGATGTCGCAACCTTTATATCAGAAGCATAGCTCAACTTTTTTAGCCGGATTTAGCATCGGCGCATTACGTCAAAACAACTATCAATTGGCTCAAGGAAAAGAGAATAGATTTTGTTGAGAAAAAAATCAATCCGCTAAATTGCCTCAGCTTCGGTCTATTCGGCCTAAGAATATGCAGGAGTTCAAAAAAAATTGAGATAAGGTGTTCAAAATATGTGTTGAAACACTTGTCGGAACGATAAAAAAATATCGCAAATTCCTGAAAGAATAACAACAAGCCTAGTCTTCACAATATTCAAGTTCAATCCAGTACAATAAATAATCATCCAATTGAATAAAACATCATTTTTTCAAATAATTTGAAAGAAAAATATGTGGGTAACTTATTTTCGATACAGTCCTTAAAGCTTGCTGAGTTTGCCGCGCCCACAGATCACGTGCCACACCAAGTACTTTTTGGCAAATTTGTCCACCTTCTTCTTCCAGAACATCTCCGGAACATGCCGACGAAATACTCCAGACCGGGGATCTGCTTGGCGTCTGCTACGTCTCGTCGTATTTTTTGGCTGCACCAACCACTCGCGGTACAACTTCCTGGCGTAGGATTTGGCCACCGTATTCTGTTCATCGGTTCGGATATGCACCTTCCTTAACTTGAAAACATGACCCACTCCATTGTCTGCTGGACGAACCAAACAGAAGAATTGACCATCCTGACCACGTCCGGAATCGAATGTATCGGATGTAACCTGCTTTCTTGAGGTTGGTCGTCTTCGGTTTTGTTCCGATGCCAGCTCACCACTGAGTCATCTGGATCTCCTTGAACGATTTTACCACACGATCCACCAGTGGGACCGATCTGGATTTTCCACGACCGTGCTCATTATTTTTTGTCGAAGCACTTCTTACTTGGAAGCCATCTTAATAACCCCATGACAGATTGTAATGTAATTTTGCACATGTAAACATTACACTCTAAGCTGCTCAAAATTTCATAGATTTTTATTCATGCAACAAAGAGTAATACCCAAATAGAAAGTGTTGCATTTTTTTCGAGTACCATCTTTAAATGCGTTGATTGTAGTCAAGGCAACCGATTGTTTTATTCAAAAACATTCTACTATGGCTATATAGTTTTGATTCGCTATGTTATTTTGACACAATACTTGAGGGTGTGTTGGTGAGAGTTACGTTATTAAGGGCGAATCATTATGCTTAGGACCGATGTGCTAGTACTGACTGAGCCAATAAAATACTCGAATTTGTTCGGAGTTAGTCTATGAAGTAAAGAATCACCCACATTTTACGTTGGGTGTTTATTGATACGTTGCGGATGCGTTGACGTAAATTTGACAGAAAACCTATGGAAAAACTGTCAAATTCACGCAAACGCACCCGCAACGTATCAATTGTGAGTGACTCCTTAGTCTATGTAAACTTGCGAATGCATCAAGTTCTCAATCAACTGTTTACACGTATTGTCAATTAGTCTGACTATTGGTCAAAAAATGCTTTTCCTGTCGGAATTACTTACCTTGTATGCAGCTGAAAAGGAGGGCTAACTTCGTAACGTTAGTAACGCCTGTCCATGTAATCTCTATGGCGCTGTCACTTTTCCTTGCGGAATAATATTCCGTTCGATTATTTCGACAGGAAAACTGACATTTTACCCATACAGGAGCAGGTGTCAGTATTACTTCGGTAGAAATGGCAAAAATTACTTCAGGTCGTTACTTGTCAGCTGCATACTAGGCTTTAAAAGTAAAGAGGTTACGGAATTTTGTTCAATATTACTTAGCGAAATTTTGACAATTCTAGACTAACATTTGCAAAGGGCGGAAGAGTCAAAATGTATACAAATCATATTATATTATACCTTGATTGAACAATTTCAGAACAACTCATTTACCTTGACAATGACATTAAAATCAATTAGGCACCTCCTTAAACAAGAAAAATAATGTATGGCCTACTTCCGGATCACACATTTCTCTAGTTGTTCCGCCTCTTTTTTCAGTTAGCTTCAAATTCTGGCAAATAGTTTAATATTTCAAGTCAACGCTATTCTAATCATCATATACTTATTTCAACTTGAGTTTGAAGCATATATTTATGGATTTTATGCGTAATATTACTTTTTTTTTATCAAAACTTGACAGTAATCATTACGCCCTAATCACTAAACAGAAGTAATTTCACCGCATGTTTTCGCCCATTAAAATGCCAAATTGGAATCACGCCTCGGACATTATGTTGTTGATTTCGATTTATTGTTGTTACGCCGTCGATAGGTTGCTAAGGGTAACGTTTCATCGTGATTGAAGGAAACAAATTCTAATAGTAAAATGCCAAAAAGTTCCGAAAATGTATCAAGTAAGTAACTGTTTACAGTGAGCAAGTGTGCTCGTATTGAAGAATCTCCTCGTGATTGCTCTTTCCGTAACAAAGAAGTCGAACCTTTCAATTTGGTAGTGGGAACATCACCAAAAAGTTTTACTGCAAAGATCGAACGTGCCCTCGACTTCACATGCCGCTGAAAAATATGTAAGTTTTGTCCTAATTTACTCACTCATTAGGTTAGTTGTATTAATTAATCTAATTCTTACAGCTGAGCTTACAGCACAATCACCATCCCCTGCGAGGGAAGAATTTCAAAGCCATGGACATAATTCTGCAATCTCGGGAAACAATTTACCAGTACTCAATGGAAGTTAAGGCGTCAAAAGGATCTTATCAATTAACGGTATGTTGTAATGTACAATTTATCGAGTGGTAGTTCACTAATTATGTAACGATGAGTTACGTGAAGTTGTGTTGATCTATCGCCTCCCGCTCCAGAGGTTACGGAAGTTCGTTCAATATTGCCAAGCGGAATTTTGACAATTGATCTGCATGGAACGAAATGTCACCTTCACTTACGGAATATTATTCCGAAAGTAAAAATGACAGCACCCATTAGTTTGCGTGAAAACCTTACAAATTCCAATTTTATTTTTGTGCATTGCAGGCTGAAACTGCTGCAGAAATTTCTTTTCGATTCATTACTTTTCCGTTTCAGTAAACAGAATTACACATGGGTTTGGGATAGAAAAATAAATTTCTTTCGAACACGATACCGACCTTTTGGTGGCTTTCCATTGTACGTCAAACATTGAGAAGTTTGGTGCACCATTTAAAAGTGAAGTAGGCTACCATTTTATTCACGTCTTGCAAGCTTTCGGATATTTTTCATGTGCTGAAAATTCCGGAGTGTTTTTATAATTACGGCTTTAAAATTATTCAATCTTTTGCTAGTAGCCGGTGTATCGAGTGTGAATATGCTTCTATATATTCTCTAATGAAGGTTTAAGATATCCATCGTTTAACATTTAGGAAAAATTACAACAAATCTTCAGCTTCATACTCACCAAGTACGAATACGAGCTCTACCGCAAATAACAGTCGAGGTAAATACGTTCAACTGATTATTTGTTCTAGGATTCATTCGATTTGACAGAACCAGCGAGCCAAGATTATCGGGGTATATTTACTTTATTCTAGAGCTGTCAAGTTCTTACCGGGTTGGGTTTGCCGTAATCGTTCTTCAAATGCAACTTGCGATCCTTAGTCACACAGTGCTCTGTGCCTTAGTTCCACTATGATGCTTGCTATGATCCGGCCAATCGATGGTATGCCGCTCAAGGAAATGTTTGAGAACATAGTCGTTTTGGCGTAGCGTATGGTCGTTTTGGCCAATTTCTACCAGTTCACAATTTTTGAATCTGATCACGTCGGATTTTCAAAGTGTGTGCCCACAATTAATTTTCGATTCGTGGCTTCCATAAAGTAGGTATAACTTCTTTGAACCAAGATGAATCGTGAGGAACTTTTCAGCACCAGAAGAAAAATTATTTTGCAAACAAACAACCGTCAAAACCTTCCAGATCAAGGTTTGCGCACAAGAAGGTGAGATTTTTGAAAGATGAATTTCTCATGATCAATTTTTCCCATTAAAGCCTAGTATGCAGCTGGCAAGTAAAGACCTGAAGTAATTATCACCATTTTTACAGAAGTAATTTCCAGCCTGGGTGACATGTCAGTTTTCCTAGCGAAATATTCGAACAGAATACTATTCCGCAAGGAAAACTGACAGCTCTATTTAGATTACAAGGGCAGGCATTACTAACGTTACGAAAACCCGTAGTTTGCCCTCCTTGTCAGCTGCATACAGGTAGTAATTCCAGTAAACGCATTTTTTTACCATTACTTGTCCTATAGTAATGCACACTACTTCTGAGCTGCATACTAGCCTTAAAACGTCAGAGTTCTCTTCAAAGTTGGCATAACGATTGGACAAGTAATTCTCTTGGGTGGTGGTTACATTCCATTATTCCTAATGTTTCTTCAAGATCGTGATTCAATGGTCTCGATGTAAGTCACGGTTTCATTCGTGTGATGTCAAGACTTAAGTCCAACCACATTCATATATCTACAGAATTAACCTCGTCGATAGCAATCTATGTAGGTGCGGAACCGGTTATGATGACATCGCTCACGCAGTATGGCAACGCCCGGACAATGATGCCGGACACTATCTGCGGCTTAGTTCCTGAACTGAACTATGGCAAATAATGGCTTTAATAAGTTACCTGGCTAGCGCCTTCCAAACGGTACTGTGACCCATTAACCCACGAGTAATTGGCACCAAGCATGGGGAAAATCGGTTCACTTAGCGCTAATTTTAACTCACACGCATAAACATTCAGAAGTGAGCGTTACCACATTTAAATTATTCCAATTCTGTTCATTACCATTTTGCTTTCATTCTATTCGTAGAAATCAGAATTGAGCAAAACTGGCAGCTGATCGTACAATGAATGAATCGGACGGTAGTAATGTGGATAATTTCTCATTGATTATTCTTTACCCGTGCAATCATTAACGATTGCATTCAGGTGGATTCAGCTGAGCGAGATTGATTGAATCAGACTCATTTCTTCAAATCATACCTTAAACATCATTTAACATTTCAAATAATGATCTAACATGATGCACATGAACGTCATTGTAAACCGTATCTCTGCTCTGATCCTTCCAGCTGATTGCATTCACTGAGTCAAAATAATCTCATTCGGTGTATTCAAACCGCTTGCGTTCAGTGGCAGGGCATTCATTCAATATAACGTATAGCTGAAAATTTGTTTCGCATGATTCTGTTTCTGTTATTCTTGCTACAATTTTCGGTTTGGAGTAGTGTAGAATCATTCGATAGGAAACATCACACTCTTTCGCTATTCTAGAAGCAACCGAGAGTTGCTATTTTATGTCAGAGATGCTCATGCGAGTGAATGAATTTTCCCATGCTTGATTGGCATCACAGTTTACTAAAATCGAAAAATAAAACATTGATAATTACAATATTGAATATCGGCTCCGCAAAGTGTTACACACACCTGATCCTAACAAATACACGAACTGATTTTTAAAAAACCTTCCAGATCCGACATCTAAATGGCCCAAGCCTTTGTGTTTGCCATTTGCGTTTCCTGTATCTTCGCCGTTTAGGCACCATTATGCTAAGAAGGTGGCTAACATAAATTCATTTGAGCTCACTAGTTGGATAGCTCAGTGCCTTCGTTGCGCCATCGAAGCGTGAAACAAATCTGTGCATTTTAGGTTACTCGTTGACATACAGACGAACAGGTGATTTGTAACATGATTAGTATACTAACTCGTGGCCATCATCATTGACAATCGATCATCGCTACTACCCCGTTGTTATGATCGTGGTTGAACTTGAGCAAGCAATCGATAGACCTTGAACTGCTGTATTCAAACAGTTGTACGGATTAGGCCAGTTCTGCAGAGAAAAACGAGGCTACTGCGATTAACATACAACAAGTGCATAGACTTGTTTCGAAGACTCCCACGATAAGTGCAAGAGTTTTCTGCTGAGCTAACCCACTTATTTGATCGCCCTTATTCCTTTATGTAGACATCCAAATCCCCACGCAATGAATAGATGATATTTAAGTTCAAAAGGTTGTCATCAAAATAAACACCAATGATGGAATCTAATATTTAATATTTGTTAATTTCTGTCTCAGTTTTGTTTCATCTACACATTATATGTGTCGTTTTGCATTTGATCTCCTGATAAAAGTTGGTGTTTTTTTTAAATAAAATGTATATGTACAGGGTTTACAATAAAACAAATAACTGTTTCGGAAAATATAAATTTCATTGATTTTCGTTTTTGTACCTCTGAAAAATGCTTAACACACAAGAAAGCGTTTGTTGGATTGCTGCCGGTTAGTTATAAGTATAAGTATATGAAATCAACTAAATTATGTCCAAAAAGTCGACCACAACGAAAAATTTCGTGACGAAAAGCAATAACTCGTGAACTATTAGCGCTTTGGTTAATGATTTATTTTTTTAGCGTCAATTTAGAGTATAAGTATAGATGATATCGTTATCGTTCAAAACCGATTTAAGCAAGCTAAAAAATTTGAAATTCTCAGCATTCTTCAAGTGTTTTAAAATTGCGGATCAACTGAATCCTACCAATGTACACGGAAAAAAAAGCGTCCCGAAAATGAAAGCGGACCGTGAACTAGTTCACGTTTTCATGATTTATCCCTTTAAACGTTATTTAGTTCATGATTACGTGATTCAGCTCACGGTGTATTTTTGCTTGTTCTCGAATTCATTACTGCAGTTCACGGATCTGGGCACGGATTTTTTTTCCGTGATACTAGCTTTGCCAGTTTATAGGCGACGAGATCCCAGTGTAGAAATTTTCAATTCAAAAGTTGGAGTTCATTTTTAATTCATTTTCAGTTGTTCAGTTTCCTGTCAACGTCCAATGCAAAAATCCAACATGACTGAATCATAAGTGGTCCACTTTAAAAAACCTATAATATACCACTCACCTTGTGTTAAAGGTCGCCCACAATGGATACTTTGCGACTACGTTTGCATAGCTTTGATAATGTTGAGCCGAATGTGTTGGCATACTTGCAGATGTCACACTTCCGCTACATCGGCGCCTTGACTTATGCTTCAGTTTATTCTTGAAAGTAAATTTTTCGACCATACACAGAAACAAAAGCGTTCAAGAAAATGAAATCGGACCGTGAACTAGTTCATGTTTTTATGATTTTTACCCAAAAACGTGAACTTGGTCCTGATTACGTGATTTAGTTCACGGTGTATTTTCGCTTGTTCTCGAATTCATGACTGCTGTTCACGGATCCGAGCATGGATTTTTTTCCGTGTATCCGCTAACAGTTTTCGAGTTATCGATTAAAGTAACAAAATTTGCCTCAGCTTGAAATGATCCGAACTTAACAGTGACCGAGTGCAATGAAGTATTTCTTTTCTTTGATATCTTCGGATTTTCAGGTTAGTTCCCTCTTCCCTATCCGGTCAACTCTGAGCTAGTGCGTGAGGTAAATTGCTTAAAATACAAAAAAGTATTTAAATACTTTTTTTTTTGTATAGATTACCGTGTTTCAGAACTTTGCATTAGTTCGATTGATCTATATTCTGCTGTCTATGACTCTATTACTTTTGTTTTGCGTTAAGCTGCATATGTGCGTGTATATTTTGCTTTCCATGTGATTGTTTGATATTGGCAGTTTTAGTAGAAATCTAAATTACGATGCGAGCGGCAATCTATTTTTCTCTGGTTCCATTCGTTAAACATACACGCAAAAAATAGTCGCAGTAGAAACTACCATTTCGAGGGTTAAATTAAGCACAATCACCAACAATTTTCAGCTGACTACAAATGCGTTTGATTTTACCATGCCACGATTAGATCAACCATGGTGCGGTTGATATCAATATGAGGTTTGTCAAATATACCACAAACGTTGAAGATTTTACCGTAAACGTAGTAAATTTGACTGAAATTTCATGGTAGTTTTAAAGATAGGCAGTAGTCGGGCAAAATGGTAGTTCTTACTATAAGATTTCTTTCTGTGTAGTGTCCGAAGAAGTGCACTGTAGAGTGCCTGGTAAGAGCTATACGGCGCATTACAGGGTGTTCAATAACTTCGAATACAACTTTTTATCGTTGTATAGGTGCGCACCTTGTGCATTCTGTGTATTGGTATTGGTATCAGCTTTAGCCTCATATATAGGCTAACCAACACTCAGGGTGTCGACTTGCTGTCACTAGTTCTTTGTTTACCGCGCACGATGAAGGAGTACCGCGATGTCATAGGAACGACGCCGGCGACATATTTCGGCGGTTGAAAGCCCACGGGGTGAAGTGGAATTTCATCAATACCACCATCCGTCGATACCGGAAGACGGGCTGGGCCAAGGACCGTGCGAGATCCGGGCGGCCACGTTCGGCGAGGACGCCAGCAGCCATCAAGGTGGTGAGGAAGGGGGTGTTTCGAAAAATGAACCGCTTGGTCTGGAAGACCGCTGCTGACCTGGATGTGCCGATCGGAACTGGTTACACTATCATGACCTGGGATACAAGACGTACAAGAAATGCAAGGCTTAAGGGGTAACGGAGGCTACAACGAAGAAGAGGATGAACAGAGCCAAACTGATACTTTCGTGGCACAGCCAAAAGCCGCACAATTTCCAAAATTATCGGCTGTGGGTGCCGACGTTGGCCAGCATTCCCCTGTCCCACATAAACAGCCCACGATTCCAGAGCGCCACCTTGGCTTGGTGGACGTGGAAGCTCCACTGATGTTTATCGAGAAAAACGTCAAAATCAACGCCGGATAATTACATCTTTCCCCTTTAATCCCCTGTACATTTATGTATGGTCTTACATGCTGGCCAGACGAAATCGTCAACCTCAGCGAAGCGCAGTTCGCGAGTTTCACATGCAGAGTCTTGCATAACGGAGCCTTGTCTGACAGGATCGGCGGTGTAGTCGCTGGTGTGAGGCAAGGATGTATATTATCACCGCTACTGTTCCTCGCCGTAATCGACGAGATCATGGGATAAGCTATTGGTTGAGTACCGAACCGTGGGCTGCCTATCACTATGGAGAACCTGATATGCAACCTCGCCAAAGGCTCCTCTGCGGCGGGTCTCACCATCAACGTCAACAAGACTAAATCGTTGGAAGTCAACACGAACAATCCTTCCAATTTAACGGTAGCGGGGCAAGCAGTGGAGAAAGTCGAACGCTTCCAATATCTTGGCAGGTAGATATCGTCAGACGGCGGAACCAACAGCGACATAGGTGCACGAATCAAGAAGGCTAGGGCTGCTTTTGCGAGTTTAAGACATATATGCTGGTCAAACCAGATAAGTCAACGCACCAAAATTCGAATTTCCAACTCAAACGTGAAATCTGTGCAGTTATACGCTAGTGAGGCGTGGTGCGTATCAGCGGAGAATACAAAAAAGCTGCAGGTCTTCATCAACCGATGCCTGCGGTATGTAATTCGTGTCTGATAAAAGGATGTCAAATGCTGAGCTCCATCGTGTATGCTAACAGAAACCGATATCAGTGAAAATTCGAGAACGAAAATTGAGACGAAGGAGCGGAAACGAAATCTGCAAACTAGCGCTGGATTGGAACCTAGTAAGACATCACAGCAGAGGTAGGTCCAGGGGATCGTGGAGTCGAAGCCTCAAAAAGGAAAAAAAGGAAATCGATCGAAATCTAACCTAGGGCCAGATCAAGGCTGAGGAGAACAGCCGACCTATGCAACCCTAGAGATGGACAGGAGACATAAGTAAGTAAGTAAGTCCATGCTGGCCAAGCAGAGCGAACATCAACTGAGCACTATAGACCAATTTAAGAAGCTCATTTCCAAGATCTACAAACACGTACGTGCGGCGTGCGATTGTTTTGGGAAACGTCTCAAGCTCGTCATACTGCAGGAAGGGTGGGCTGTTTCCAACTAATATGTCGTAAAGGTTCTCAATAAACATTGCTTCAATAAAAATTGACTAAGAAAAGAATATCTTGTATTTTCTTCTTTTTTTTTTCTTTTACAAATTTTTAAAGTGTACGCGTACTTATTGAACACCCTGTATGGAACCAGAGAACAACAGACTATCACTCGCACCAGACTTTAGCCTTCTCCTGTGCCGAGATAATTACGTTGATTCTAAAGTGTGATCCTATCCTATCTGCGTTAGACGGCATTGTAGTTGTTGTGGTTCATTCAATAGTTGTAAGTGCATGCTTAGTGGTTTGGCAGGTTCAAATTCATATTTGTTTGCGGCAGAGTTGATAATAGAAAAGTTTCGCAAAGAGGAGCGAGCGATCTAATTTGTGTTG